>CABFWO010004485.1:6738-63722 GCA_902155825.1 Timema genevievae
AAGTGTTGACCCTTGTGGAAGACATTAAACTGTTTGAAATGCTCTTAGGTGGACAAAGATGCGCCTCTTTTCTCAATGATTCTATATCATTGTATATTATTTTATGCGTGTTCTTATGTGGAGTGGTGATGATACAATGTACATTATTCCGTTCAGAAATCTTACGAGTTTATAAAAAGAGAGAGAAAGTCTGTGCGGTGTGCCGTACCATTTATCATTTTTATGGTAAACAAAATAAACACATTTTACTATATTTATTTCTATACGATATAAATAAAGCTTTTTTTACAGTAATTATATTAGTTATATTATTTAGTCAATAAATTAGTTGAGTGTTAATTATTACAATCCTGCAAAATATTAATTATCCTTACTGGAAGAATTGAGGTATGAACTACTTGTAAACAAAAAAACTAAAGGGCCTGATCAGCTCGGTGGAAAACTTTGCAAGGAATATTAATGTCGGTACCTTGGTTTAGTTTACTTGGACAATTCAAGACCGCTTTGTACATGAGTAGCAATAGGATTAGCTGAGTGATAGGCCGTCATAAATTGGACCCTTGTCAAGGAAGTTTGTTGTGTTCCCTAAACTAGGCACTATATTTTAGAAGATGCTGACGTCAACTTACACTGTTGTAGTTTGGTTGTGAAGCCACGCCTTTCACCCTCCCACCCACCATCCCACGAAAAATATGTTTTAGACTTGCACTCAACAGGGACAAGGGCCTTAAGCAAATAGGCATACTTTTTTATTTTAACATTTTCTATTTTTGTAAAAGTGTTTATTGAATAAGTCAGCCCATATTGGGGGTTACACATTCTATGACGTCAGTCTCGAAATTAAATGGGTATCCGGTGACGTGAGATCAAGTTTCGAATCTCGGCTTGGTGAAACGGGGGTGTTTTTTGCAAATGTGACTTTTCACAGTAGATTTCTCATCCTCTCTCCATGTCAATACAAGTGAGTCTAACTACCCTACATTCCTGGAGTAATCCCTTAAAATAACACTTGTGTAGTATATATTTATCTTTTTAGCACCGCGTCTTACTATCAGTTTAGATTTTACGTTTATGGCTTTTTAGATGAGGAAGGGTATATTTAAAGGAAGTCTATCCACATTTGCGTGGAAGGAAAATGGAAAACTATTCTGGAAAATCTTCAGTACACCCGTCTGAAATTTGAACCACGATCTCCTCCATCATTGGCAGTTTTATCTAATGCTATAGTGACGCCTTAGACCATGTGGCCACTGAAGTGGTTAAAAATATAATTAAACTAAACAACACACGAATCGGTGGTCACATGGACGTCAATCCTGTCTGGTCTGGATTTCCAGTGACAGGAATGTCTAAGTTCAATTTATTGTTTTTCCTAAACTGTTTTATGCTTTTCCTACATGCGAATGAAGGTACATTTCCTTTATATTATACCTTCATCATATTTAAGCCTGATAGCCTGAACAGGTTGTAAGACGCGGTGCTAAAAATAAGCCTGGACAGGTATTGCAAGATTCTGTTAATGCTTAAGGTCATGTGATCTGAAACGGTCGCTTTTGATCGATGATATCAAACTTATAGAATAACACTAATAATATCGTAAAATTATATCAATGTTGACCGCAAAAATATTATATGTTAGTAGTATCTTCTAACATATTTTTTCGCAAGAATCCTAGACCTACTATAACTTTTAAGACACTCTGAAGTAAAAATACATATTCACAAACATTTACGTTTCAGGGTAGTTGTTTATCGAACATTATCCTCAATCCACTATCATATGGCAGACAAGAGAGAGAGAGAGAGAGTGACCAATTTAATTTACTGGCTGAATCAATGAGCTTCAACAGTAAATTATATTGTTCCTTTGGCAACACTGGGGGAAACATCCACCTAGCTACTACAAAACACTCATACCAGCCAACAAACCCACACAAAAGAGAGGGAACAGAACATTATAACCGACCATTTGTGCCGAAACAATTTGCATATGAAAGTCCGTTTTGTAATAACCGCGGCCATCACGCGGGAAGATTACGCGCCCGCCATACCTGAAAACAGAATTTGTGTTCGCGAGGGGTCCTTTGTCCTGACTTTGTGTTATTAAGAGCACCTGCTCCCTTTGGTTGTTTTCTGGAGGAGGGGGTAGGGTAAAGAGGGCAGGGTGGAGAGTTAAAGTTGTGCTGTGGGACACTTCCGGCTCGCATTACCAACCTTGTAATATTAATATCCCTTCCTCCCTGCCTTCCCAGCCTGCTTTGCCAAGTACAAATTACAAGGTGTTCTTCTTGGAATGTTGGTATCACTACATGTGTTTGTAGTGTGTGCATGTTGCTTTTACGTACTTTCGTCAAATTAAGTTCTACCCCAATCCACCCTTTTTTTCCCCTTGTTGTGCTATGCTTTTTCATTTCGTTCCAAATGTGATGACCTTAATATACATAATGAAAGTATAATTTGAATTTTTCTCTCCCTCTTTCATTTTGTTAAGACTTCTAATGAAGCAAAATTACGGAATTCAACTCTTAATTATTATTTTTTATATTTAAAACTAAAATAAGAAAAAATGTTTTAAAGGTCCTGGGTTTGTTTCCAGACAGGATCTGGGTTTGTTTCCTGGAAGGTGTGTAAGGTTTATCGTCAGATTGTCGTCATAAAACTTTGACATTTATAAAAGCCTCTAGTTGGACTTTTTTTTTGACGATCACAATAACTCACTTCTCTCTCCAAGGGGTCGAGAGAAAGTAAAAATGGGAACATTTGTAGCTTATATATGAACTTCCAGATACTTTTTATTTTCATAAAAGGTAAATATTTTACAGTATATCCCTCAATATCAAATGTTCACTAAATGTATAAAACAAGGTAGGCACTTAAAATGAAAATAAATACCAACCAGTGACGAGCAGAATCCGATATCTGATATTTAAAACAGGTGAAATAGGTGGCTGTGCCTCCATCCTCATCCCTCGAGCCTCATCCCTCCTAAGCCGATGTATCATATCTGTGCTGGGGAAAATTGGAATTTGACGTTCCTTTCATTATATTGAGTTCCGTTTTTCAATATAAGTTGTATATATATGTAGACCTATTCATAAATTTAGCTTTAAGCAGCTATTTTATTTATGAATATACATTTAGTAAGAAGGTAATGTGTGTTAACTACAATAATTATATTTTATCATACAGGGTAATTGGCCCCACAGTGTAGTGCTCAGTGCTTGCTACGAGCCTAGGGCTCCTGAGTTCAATTTCCAGCTCGTACTATGGGTATTTTTCCCTTACGAAGAGTGAGCCCAACAATCGCCAGGGTTTGGTTAATTTGGCTTATGTTGGGTTAATAATCACACCGGCTCTACAATTTCATAACCACTATCATCACATCATCTCATTGCAGTTACGACGTGTAGACAACCTCCATAGGTGTACCCTGACAACGCTCTGTGCCTCTAGAGAGGCTAATAGTCTACATATACAGGCGACCGAACCTGAATGCCATGTCCTCCCCAGTCAAATATGCCGTACGATGGAAAAAATTATAATAATTTAGGGTAACTAGTTTGCTAGAGGCTCTTTACTTTTGTCGATATAATCTTTATTTATTCATAGTTTGTCATGAAAATGTACATACACATACCTTGAGATGTATGAAACAAAATCTGCTTACAGCTGATGCTGAAAATAGAATATAGGTTCTTTGAGGACTGCAATTGTGCAAGGTTTAATATTTCTGTACACACTTCGCCTCGATAACTCCAACAGAAAAAAGTCGGGTGATGTTAAATCTAGAGATCTTGGTGGCCAAAGATTTTTTGAGATTACTCGGTCTCCAAAATATTGTTCAATTTTTCTCATGCTGGCATCTGAGGGCGTGCCTTACTAGAACAAATAGCAATTGTATTGACAAAAGCTTGGGGCCTCTAGCGAGTGAATCACCCTGTATGGACATGATTTTATTTAATACGCTTGTTTATTCGGCTAGTATTAACTATATTTAAATGGAAGAAGTTTGAATTAATATTTTATTTGTTTTAGTGACATTCATATACAATTTTCTTGAAGCTATTAGGGCAGGATATGTTTCCAAGAAGTTAGATAGGGAGGGCCTTTTAGAAAGTACAAACATATATTCTTGCAGTCAGTATTGATAACATTTTGCAATATTATCATTTGTATTTAATAGATTTTGATAATATAATAGAGAATTCTGCATCAAATTCTTATTAAATTTTGCTAGCGTCTGTTTTTTTAGGGTTGTTTAATAAATAATAGTTGTATGGAACGAATTTTCGATAAAGCTTACACCGTGAAACATACAATGATTATAATTATGAAAGTGAATAACAAATACATACAACTAAACAGAGCAACATTGTACATTGATTACTGCACATTAAATTAAAACTTCATTGCGAACAATATTTATTGTAAAGAATCCGTCTTGTTCGGGTAGTTGCCACTGACCTGTAGTCTTGTCCGGGTAGTTGCCACTGACCTGTAGTCTTGTGTGGTAGTTGCCACTGACCTGTGGTCTTGTCCGGGTAGTTGCCTGTAGTCTTGTCCGGGTAGTTGCCACTGACCTGTAGTCTTGTGTGGTAGTTGCCACTGACCTGTGGTCTTGTCCGGGTAGTTGCCTGTAGTCTTGTCCGGGTAGTTGCTACTGACCTGTAGTCTTGTGTGGTAGTTGCCACTGACCTGTGGTCTTGTCCGGGTAGTTGCCTGTAGTCTTGTCCGGGTAGTTGCTACTGACCTGTAGTCTTGTGTGGTAGTTGCCACTGACCTGTGGTCTTGTCCGGGTAGTTGCCTGTAGTCTTGTCCGGGTAGTTGCTACTGACCTGTAGTCTTGTGTGGTAGTTGCCACTGACCTGTGGTCTTGTCCGGGTAGTTGCCTGTAGTCTTGTCCGGGTAGTTGCTACTGACCTGTAGTCTTGTGTGGTAGTTGCCACTGACCTGTGGTCTTGTCCGGGTAGTTGCCTGTAGTCTTGTCCGGGTAGTTGCTACTGACCTGTAGTCTTGTGTGGTAGTTGCCACTGACCTGTGGTCTTGTCCGGGTAGTTGCCTGTAGTCTTGTCCGGGTAGTTGCTACTGACCTGTAGTCTTGTGTGGTAGTTGCCACTGACCTGTGGTCTTGTCCGGGTAGTTGCCTGTAGTCTTGTCCGGGTAGTTGCTACTGACCTGTAGTCTTGTGTGGTAGTTGCCACTGACCTGTGGTCTTGTCCGGGTAGTTGTCACTGGCCTGTAGTCTTGTGTGGTAGTTGCCACTGACCTGTGGTCTTGTCCGGGTAGTTGCCTGTAGTCTTGTCCGGGTAGTTGCTACTGACCTGTAGTCTTGTGTGGTAGTTGCCACTGACCTGTGGTCTTGTCCGGGTAGTTGCCTGTAGTCTTGTCCGGGTAGTTGCTACTGACCTGTAGTCTTGTGTGGTAGTTGCCACTGACCTGTGGTCTTGTCCGGGTAGTTGCCTGTAGTCTTGTCCGGGTAGTTGCCACTGACCTGTAGTCTTGTGTGGTAGTTGCCACTGACCTGTGGTCTTGTCCGGGTAGTTGCCAGTAGTCTTGTCCGGGTAGTTGCCACTGACCTGTAGTCTTGTCCGGGTAGTTGCCACTGACCTGTAGTCTTGTGTGGTAGTTGTCACTGACCTGTAGTCTTGTGTGCTAGTTGCTACTGACCTGTAGTCTTGTGTGGTAGTTGCCACTGACCTGTAGTCTTGTGTGGTAGTTGCCACTGACCTGTAGTCTTGTATGCTAGTTGCCACTGACCTGTAGTCTTGTGTGGTAGTTGCCACTGACCTGTAGTCTTGTGTGGTAGTTGCCACTGACCTGTGGTCTTGTCCGGGTAGTTGTCACTGACCTGTGGTCTTGTGTGCTAGTTGCCACTGACCTGTAGTCTTGTGTGGTAGTTGCCACTGACCTGTAGTCTTGTGTGGTAGTTACCACTGACCTGTAGTCTTGTGTGGTAGTTGCCACTGACCTGTGGTCTTGTCCGGGTAGTTGTCACTGACCTGTAGTCTTGTGTGGTAGTTGCCACTGACCTGTGGTCTTGTCCGGGTAGTTGCCTGTAGTCTTGTCCGGGTAGTTGCCACTGACCTGTAGTCTTGTCCGGGTAGTTGCCACTGACCTGTAGTCTTGTCCG
This sequence comes from Timema genevievae, assembly GCA_902155825.1. NCBI lineage: Eukaryota > Metazoa > Arthropoda > Insecta > Phasmatodea > Timematidae > Timema > Timema genevievae. The sequence continues at coordinate 12,869 of CABFWO010004485.1, forward strand.
GGTAGTTGCCACTGACCTGTAGTCTTGTCCGGGTAGTTGCCACTGACCTGTAGTCTTGTCCGGGTAGTTGCCACTGACCTGTAGTCTTGTCCGGGTAGTTGCCACTGACCTGTAGTCTTGTCCGGGTAGTTGCCACTGACCTGTAGTCTTGTCCGGGTAGTTGCCACTGACCTGTAGTCTTGTCCGGGTAGTTGCCACTGACCTGTAGTCTTGTCCGGGTAGTTGCCACTGACCTGTAGTCTTGTCCGGGTAGTTGCCACTGACCTGTAGTCTTGTCCGGGTAGTTGCCACTGACCTGTAGTCTTGTCCGGGTAGTTGCCACTGACCTGTAGTCTTGTCCGGGTAGTTGCCACTGACCTGTAGTCTTGTCCGGGTAGTTGCCACTGACCTGTAGTCTTGTCCGGGTAGTTGCCACCGACCTGTAGTCTTGTGTGCTAGTTGCCACTGACCTGTAGTCTTGTGTGCTAGTTGCCACTGACCTACTACCATGTTTTTTGAATGTATGGCTTTGAGACTTGTTGATAGTCATTGCTAATCAAACGGATAGCTGTTTTCATTTCAGGAGGAAATAAAGTTTGTTTTCTGTGTAAATTAGTTCATTCCCGAGGAGGAATATTGCTTAGAATTATAGATTATAATCACATGAGATGAGCTATTAATCGAAAAACAATTTGAGCGGCTGCCATATTTAAATGTATAATCAAAAATAAATGTATATATAGGTCTCCATACATCGTTTGGACTATATTCAAAGAATATGCCTACAAATTTCATTTAAATTAGTCTACATATCTGTTATAATTTTACCGTGGAACAAACGGATAGATGAAATGCCAAATGGTCAAGTTAAAACCAAGCCTCGCTTCACTTGGTCAATAATATTTCACTATTATCTTATACCTCTGGTAAGTGGATACTATGAAACGTATTTCCAGCTACTGTATACTTTACTTCTTGTGTTTATGGGCTTATTTCATGCAAGGAGAAAACTTCTGCCTCTATGCCTCATACGTCACCCCCTTGGTTCCGTGTTTCGCAGACAACATAAATACACAGCCTCGAGGGTGCAGAGCTTGATTTATGCTGTTCATAAAATCTTCATAAATCCCCACAGTGAACTTTAGTGGCTAACTAAATAACTGTAGGGCTCCGGTGTGGCGTAGATGCAGCGTAAGCGTGGCTTTAATATCAATATTAAAAATCACATTTAAACAAAATATTCTATTTTTGATAACAAATTTAACATTGTAATTTAGATTGTATTCAGTGTGATCATAAGTCTACTATCTACTGTCAGGGTTCGAATTCGAGCCAATTGTATTTAGGGTAATATTCCCTAACCAGTTTACACAATATCCTTCCACACAAATGTGGATACATTTTCTGTAAAATTCTACTTTAATCGGCCCTACCACTTCAGTGTAATTTAATGCAGGAAGACTATCGAGCATTAAGACGTAATATAAGCAAAAATTAATAACAATGTAATGTTTGAGCAAAATAGGCTGTTTTATCTGGAGTGTTCAAGAGAGCTTTGAATTAGTTTCAACATTTTATGTTTTTGAAGAAATGTTTGTAATATTTCGACTAACGCAACGTTGTTCTATAATATGAATTGTTTAGGGGGGGGCCTTCTCTGATATTTTTATTGATATGTAAACAACGCTAATATAAGTCTCATTTACTAAAGTTTCTTGAAATTGTAAATTGTATTAATAAACTATTTTAACTTCAATAAATATTAAGCCTGTGCAAATCCAAGATTTTAAATTTTTGAATTAAATCAGAATTAAATGATTTATGAAGATTAAAATTAAATCCAAAACCAAGTATTAGGCTAGATTAATTTTTATAATAGATTAAAATCAAATAATGAATACCAGAAAACCTCTTATTTAAGTCGTGATCCATTAAAATATAATGTAGAAATTTAGCACATAAGGTGCATAATGTGTTACGATGAAATCATGTATTATATCTTAATGACGAATCAAGGCTAGTTTCTATAGAAAGTTTAACTATCCAAAAGTTTAACTTTTAAATAAGAATTTCGAATTACGTTACATTGAATCTGAATATGCAATTTATTTGGATTCGAAATATTTGAATCTGATTCGAATATTGCAAATATTAAGATTCGAAACTCTTTAACTTTTGATTAAGATTTCAAATTTTGAAATTTCGTATAGTATGGTAAATATATATATATTTTTTTATCTAGCAATGAAAATATTAAAGAAGGCTCTTTACAATATTTATTTTTGAAAATAAGTTTGATTATAACCATGAAAGTACAGAATTTTTTTTTTAAATAGCTCCTCAACATTAGGTTGACTCGCGAGACGTACTGCGCAACGTCCACCAATATGAAGATTGAACATCCGACTGCTATTGAAACGTTTACAGGATGAAACATGGAAACATAGGACCGTGGAAGCGAGACTAATAAATTCATCGAAATTCAAACCAGGAACAAGAGGGGGGAAATGAGGCAAATGAGTTTAGAGTTGTACGCCATCAAAACCCACACACACATACGTACACGGTACAAACATAACGCAAACAATGATGCCGCACACGCGTTGTGAGAAGAGGGAGGAGGGGAGAATATGAATACATTTGAATACGTAATGATGAGGAGGGGAAATCATTGTGGGCTAACATATTATAACGTGGGTTCCTCCCGCGTCGCCGTGATAACATTACTGGTGACATCTGCCGTCATTCATCACAGTTGTTATAGAGAAGACCGCTTGTGGGTGTGATAAAGCGGGGAGGGCCCACATTTCCCCCCTCTCTCTCCCTACCAACGGTCTCGGCGCACTTCCGCGGCTGCGATTCCTCAGCTACATAGTCGCTGCCACTCGCGTCTCACACATATACCCCTGACAGAGATATCCGCAGATTTACACTCGTAGGATAAAGGATGAAGCTATAACACTACTCGTCCAGGCTATCCGCAAATTTACACTCGTACGGTAAAGGATGAAGCTAGAACACTACTCGTCCAGGCTATCCGCAGATTTACACTCGTACGGTAAAGGATGGAGCTAGAAAACTACTCGTCCAGGCTATCCGCATATTTTTACTTTTATAGTAAGAGATGAATAAGAAATAACTTAAAAGAAATGTACTCACATCACCTTGGAAGGAGAGTGGGAAACCATTTTGGAAAAAAACTCCTCCATATATTTCAAGTAAATTTAATTTGGAATATTTAACGGGCACTCTCTGAGTTAACTGATTTTATATTTTATAGCACCATACTACTTTTAAAAATCGGCACCATGGTGTAATGGTCAGTGTACCTGGCTACCAGTCTAGGGGTCCCGGGTTATATTCCCAGCTGGTACCTTGGGAATTTTCCCCTTAAGGAGATTAATCACAATCGTCACCAAGATTTGGTCAATTAGGCTTAGGTTAGGTTAAGACTCATCTGGCTCCACAACGCCATAATAACTATCATCTCATCGCAGGTACGACGTGTAGACAACCTCCATAGGTGTACCCTGACAACGCTCTGTGCAGCAAATAGTCTACACTTCAGGCGTCTCTGGATGTCACGTCTCTACCGGTTAAACATTCCATACGATGAAAAAATAACTACTTAAAAACAAGGTTAATTCTATTACAGACACAACACCCTTTTCCCCAGCCGTTGATTCATCACTGTGGAAAGTTATAAATATTTTGAACCCAGAACCTGTAAGCTCCCTTCAGTTTAGGGGGCAGGAATTTAGACCTCTACCTACCCTCCACCAGCAAACCAGACAATACGAGAACAATATCCTTGTCTTGTCTCCAGTGGTGCGAGGGAGATGATATTAAAATCAAGTTATATAAGGATAATTAATGACTTTATTCATCTCTTGAGGCAGAACCAAGGTCATAAATACCATTTATAAGTAGACCTGACCACTCAGCTATGTTTTGGGATAGTGGTATGGTTTTCAGATACTCAGACAACAGAATACCAACATTTTGTTTCAAAATGTTCTTCAGTTTGAACAACACTATGGACACACGGACTAAACGTCACTCTCATCCAGTATGGTTTGCTGGTGATGAGAAAGTAGTAGTTCGATACCCAGCCAGCTGTACTAAGGTTGTTTCTTTTTGTGTTTTTTTCCTTCGAAATGATTTTCCAACCTTCCTCTAACACCATCACAGATACATTTCCTATAAATTCTACCTTTCTCATCCCTAACCCAAAAGTGTTATTTAATGCTGTATACAGCCTGACGTGTTGCTAAACTCGGAGGAAAACAAACAAAATAACCGTTTAAATTACTATTTTGGAACATTGTAACGGTTCGGTGAATAGAGGATTTACTACAAATCCAAGTCCCCCCTTTAGAGATTCCAGGAACTATTGACGAAGATATCCGCTATTTGGATACAGACTTGTCCCGTTACCCAATAATACAATATAACGATGCTAGGGGTAGTAGGGGAGTTTCATTCACATTGCCTTAGATTAAGTTAGTTTGTAGCTCTTGTTCTGGTATAATTTATGTGAATAGTAATCGTCAGTTAAATATACCGATAAAAAACTATGCGTACACTTATTAAACTCTCAAGGTAAAATACCAATCGAGGCTCATTAAAAGAAGACTCTTTCTTACCTTCTCAAAGTTCAAAATTTCCTGTCTAATACCTTTCAGAGAAAATCAGCGGCCATATTTATTCGAGTGTTTCTCTACGTTGAAGTGCTGGGTTGTAAAAGGGGGGAAGGAGACCATCTAGAAGTAAACGTACCGTGCAATCAAGTCGTCCATAATAACTTCACGTTACAAACAGTAAAACCAGGAACAGGAGTTCACAAATTGAGGAGGTACTCCAAATTCCTTTTCTTCCTCTCTTCAAATAAGTGCTTCATTCCATACTCCTCTGTTTCGCAGACTTACATGAGCTCCTGCTAATCGTCCGCACATAACCTCTACCCAAGAGTCTCATCATTTGACCTCTTTGCCTTAATCCAGTGTTTCTCAAACATTTTTGATCGTGACCTTAAATAGAATATTTTCTCGGCCTGGCAACTCAAAGGGTTATTCATTACATGTAGTTTATATTTTTATTAGACTAATTTCATATTAGTGTTTAGTAAGTTAATTCAATTTTATTTTACACCCGTTAATGTTTCCAGCCTACAGTCCGGGTTGGTTTTTTATCCAAGCTTAGTGCTCGAATTGGGAAATTTTAACAACCGGAACGGTAATAAATAGCAACCAATAATTCCTTAATATATTTTACAGCATGAAACTATTACATTGGTAGAACCTATTGCATTGACTATACACCCTCAAATAAGTTGTATGCTAAGCCATGCCAGTTTAGTTGAATTCCAGTAAAATTAATATCACATTGCAGTTTACCATATTAATCTACTTAATTGATAGTTACCATTAATTAATATTGAAATAAAAATACACTGCCACAGTAAAATGATATCCAATATTCAACTATTTAGGTAGACACTCGTCTAAAACCATATAATATTCATTATTATTAATTAAAATAATTTATAATCAAATTGAAAACTAATTATTTTCAACATAAGAATTAATAATTACATCTTGTTAACATCAATCACTTCTAGGGAAGTAAAACGGAGTTTCATCCTGCAAAATTTAACTACAGAAGAGGCAAAATATGGCACCCGAGAATTTGAAAAATTCTTTGCTTTACATTGTTATGAAAAATTATGAGAAAGTTAAGAATTATTATTATTATTATTATTTAATTCATATGAAACCTTTTGTTTCAATGTAAAATGTTTTGTAACAAACACTGTTCATTAAACTGGCAGAAACAACCAGATATTCTATTATTTAATGTAAAGCCCTTACGCTTCATCATCATCATATCATCATCATCATTATCAACTGATTCAGCCTGTGGCTGAATCAGTTTAGTAAAATGCCTCCATCTTCTTCTATCCCTCCACCAGTCTTCCTCCTTTAATTTTCCATTCTTCTCCTCTCACTTGAACACTGTCTATGATCTGCTCCTCCCATCTCTTTCTTGGCCTCTCTTGCGATCTTTTTCCTACATACTTAATTTTCAACATTTTCTTTGACATTCTTTCTTTTTCCATCCTCATTACATGCCCATACCATCTCAATCTTGCTTCCTCTACTATCTCATGTAATCCAACATCCTCATTACATGACCATACCATCTCAGTCTTGCCTCCTCTACTATCTCATGTACTCCAACATCCTCATTACATGACCATACCATCTCAATCTTGCTTCCTCTACTATCTCATGTACTCCCTGTACTCCTACTTTTCCCAGATAGCCTCACTCATCATCTTGTTTCTCCTCGTGACAGCTCAAGTGTGGGTTTGTTTCAGCCACCAACGTACTAAGCCTGACGTGATAAAGCTCTTTCTATTACGTGCAAATTTTAATTTATTTAAGTATTTTTTTTTACCATACCAGGACAGTGTTTTTTTTTAAATAAATATTGTCAATATTAACTATGTGGTGGAATTTCGTATGTAATTGCATATTTCAGACATCACATAGTTCTATATTTGGACTTTAATTTGCATGTAAATTCTGACTCTAATGGGCAGGCTTAGTTTTTTTTAAATACGCCTAGCATTTATAAAAAATTAGCCGCTGACAAACGAACACCATTTGTCATTTTTCATTTCATTCAGTACAATAATTATTTAAAATAAAATATGTTAAGTAATAAGACTTACTTAAAACTTAAAAGGAAATAGTGTAGCTAACTTGAGTAGAAAAACAAAATTTTACGCTAAACATAATTTATAAAAATAAATATGTACTTATGAAATGAGTTTCCTTTTTGCTGGTTCACTTGTGGTACAGAGTTCAAAACTTCAAATTCGTACGGTATTTACACTGTGAAATACAATGTGAAACTGAAGGTATAAATCTTCTACCTACGAACAAGAACAGCAAATGCCCTATCCAAAAATAGCCCCCACAATAGAGGCTACAATAGGGAAGGGGAAAGATTAACATCTGTAAAATATTTGTGTTGAAGTCATTGTCTTGTTCAAAATTAAAATTCATACACCATACAGACCTGTAAAAGGATCTGGGTTCATTCAGACTAAAATAGAGATCCTGTTGGAAAAGGAGAGGAAGAACGAAGAAGCATCTCTCTATCGTGCAGGCAGAACGCTTTAAACTTGTGTTGTATCAACGGGAACACTTGTAATAATTTTTCGTATCAATCGGAACGACATTCCGGTCCGATTCGGACACTCCCTGGACATCTAGGCCCAGGGAAATTTCTAGGTCGGTACCTAAAAAGCTCCAACCCCCCACCCCGAAGAGTAGGATGATCCGGATACCCGGAGAGGCGAGAATTAACTCCTCTCCCCATCAGTATACACTGGTATGACAGGCACCGGGGACTCTTGCCTACCACCTATCCAGGACTGTACCCGGAGCTGTTTACTTCCACTCACAGAAGTGACCTTACGATCTCCACGGTTTTTCGTGTGTAGGTAAATGGGATTACGCCCATTGCGCGCGGGAAAGTAATTCCCCACTCCTCGTACGTACGAGTGGAGGCGCCCATGTTCTAGCCCATGCACTACTAACTGTCCAGGTTAGCACCGGAGCTATAAAACGGCTCACCGCACGAACGGAGAGGCCCAGTCTTGCAGGCCCAGAACCCCAAGCACTGAGGTCTAGAGGCCCAAAACACCACGAGCCTGGACCCGAAGGCCCGGACCCCACCGCTCTGCCGACACCATCACTCGTCAATGATTAAACTAGGACAGACACAACATCCAGTCCCCGGCCGTGGATTCAGCACTGTGAAAGAGTAAACCAATATTTCACCAATGATAAAGTCTTAGGCCATTCCAGTAATTGAACCCGGGAACCTTAGCTCAATAGATAGACACGATACTGACTGAGCTATGGGGTTGGATAGTAAATTAATTCAATTGAATTAATTAAAATAATAAAAACAGTACTATTTCCATAACTTTATAGTCAAGCAAAATGTAAAGCACAATTTTTAATGAAATGCAACTTTGTTAAAATGTTTGGTAGGTGACCAAAAAAATACTATTTCAATGGACTATATAATACTGTTTCATCCTTGGGGAGAGATATTTTGATTTCTTATTTTGTATTGATAGAAGTAATCAGATAAATTGAATCAATTTCAGTAAATTTTAATAGTTAATATTAATATTATTATTAGCACCGCGTCTTACTACCCGTTCGGGTTATACGCACTTACGCTAATGTGCAATGGTAGGGTGATTGTGAGATGAAATGGAGGACCTACAGTTTAACGTGGGATCCGAACCACGGTGGAGGCCTGGCATTCCTCACATTCACAAGTTGTGATTAATACACATCTTGTCAGAGGTGAAGAAAGGGTTTGGTAATCAGATAAATCTGTGCCGGGACCGAGGATTGAACCCCGGACCCTAATATTAATAGAAAATAGAAAATTACACATCATGTTCCCGTGAAAAATAAATGGTACGGAACTCTACACGGACTTTCTTGCTCTATTGTTTAAAATGGAGATATTTAATCAAAATTCTTAATACAATATACATTAGCGAACCCGAGAACAAATTGCGCTATACATACGTTAAAAAAAAAATTGACTCAAGGTTTTAATTTTTTTTTATATATAATTTTTTTTTGAAGAATTAACGTCTTTATTAATACATTTAGACCAATAATAATAAATATATATATTGGGTCCCCAAGAGTCAACACTTCGTATTAAAATTTTTTTGACTTCCAGTTAAAATTCTCGGAATTTTATTAGGGGGTTCTCATCCTATGGTTATCACATTGCTATTAAATTTCTCTTTGATAAATTTTGACCAATAAAATAGGTAATCATTGACTATTGAGTCTAAAGTGAGAAAGAAAGATCATTGTGGTACCAGGGGTGGATCCAAGAGTGGGGGGCGCGCGCCCTCCTTTCAAGAAATTAAACCATTTAAATCAATGTTAAAATCACTGCTAGTTTTACTGCCACGTAATACTATATGATTAAACTGATTCATTTTTTTAAATTGTTATTGGTATTATTATTAAATTATTGCTATACGGTAATGATTATAGATACTTAAAACAGTCATATTAAGTTTTAAAATGGTGAAAATAGGATTTAATAAAATAACCCAAATTTAAGTTGCACGCCTCTCACCTTGTTACACAAACCTTGTTTAGATTCAAATTTATTTTAACATTCTTTTTATTACTATTTCAATGATTGATAGTAAATAAAGATCTTTAAAATAATTTATTTTTAAATAACATGCTTTAAACAAAATCTTTGAATAATATTACACACATAACGTGCTAGTATGGTTTAGTGGTAAAATTTCAATTTATAATGAGAACTAACTAACTAAACTATAGAGTGGAGTTAAAGTTAGATTGTTCGAAATATGAATAATTCCATTTAATTTATATAATTTATTGAGTAGATACAAAACTATTTATATAATAATTGTTATAATACTTATACTTATTTCTCTCCTAATAATCACTATTTGTTGATGTTCTTACTAATTGCTTTTTAATAAATTTCAATACTAATCGCAAACTTCGTATAGTTCCTCATTTATAAATTTTGACCAATAAAAATGTAAATATTGACTATTGAGTCTAAAATGGAGATAGATCATTGATGTGCAAACATTTCTCCTAAGAGCTTTAAGGAAAAATAACATACATTTTTTACTAGTCTTACAAATTTCTTACTCTATGGCATTAGATAATTATTGCGTTAAGCTTAAGTGGTATCTCTTTACAACTAAAGCTCACAAGATTGTATTAATATATTTTCGAATATCTCAGATACTATTGGTTTTATAAAAATATATTTCATATAAGTTTTTTTATGTTTAGTAGTCTTAAAATTTTGCAATGATAAGTTATTTATTATCTCAAATAGTTGCGGAAATACGGAAATTTCCATTTCTGCAAAGTACCCTATCGTCAAAACAAATTTTTTGGAAAATTGAATTTTTCTCTTTTCGCCCTTTATTAAAATACTCTTAATTTTATGGCTAAACAGATACACATATAGACAGGATTCCTCAATTAGGGTTTGGAGGGTTATGAAACGTTGACATTCATCAACATCTCGGGTTTGATTTATTTTTACGGTTGCAATATTTGACCTTTAGTGTTCGTAAAGTTTAAATATATATATATATATATATGCGTTTAGCTTGTAAATTATTGGTTTTATAAAAATATGTTTCAAATATTATATTTGTATCATAAATAGACCTACATAATTTCGATGATAAGTAAATGAATACCTCAAATAGTTTCGGCGATGTGATAAAAAATGATAATTTACGCATCAGACTGGCACTGTTAAAGTCATTTTGCTGAGCAAATCAGAGTAGCCATTTTGTTTATAATATTGATCAATACTTATAAATGAAATTAATTCCAAATCATTATAGCCGATTTTGAGAAAATCATTTTTTTCTATTTTCGCCCTTCAGTAATCTACCCTTTTTTAGGGTTAGATATCCAATTTCAAAAAACCCTCTGGGCAACCCTATGAAAACCCTAGATACCAAGTTTCAGCCTGGTCGGTAAAATAGTGTAGGCTCTAGTCGGAGGTACAGACAAACAGATGGAGATTCAAAAACCACTTTTTCTGATTTGGGATGTCATGAAACGTTAAAATTCATCATAATCTCGAGTTCAAATTTTTTAATGATCACAATACTTTCTCTACCTGTAAGATAGCTAGAAAGTAAAAATAGTGATCAAAACAGAATTCTCTAGTGACAATCATGATGCTGTCTGATTTTGTAGGTGAGTTTGAGTGCTTTGTTGATGGCTAGAGTAAAACGCAAATCATTTTGAGGATCTTGATCGTTTTACAAGACCTGAAAATTATTTTTAACAGGAGAGGAAGGAAAAGTGCGTTTTAAACTTTCCGAGTCAGAATAGGCATTTATTTCCTTGAGATGGGTCCAAAATTCAAAGTTCAGTAGGGTTTCAAAACTTTTTTCCAACACTGATGCTATTATCAATTGCAGTAACTCTTTATAATGTCTTAGTTTAATGAAATGTTTGTAAATGTAATATTTCATCAAGTTTGAAAAAAAATATTTGAGACCTTCTCATGACGCTCAGAAAAAAACCTTACGAGCCTCATTTGGGTCGCGACCAAGAGTTTGGGAACCACTGTCTTAATCTCATTTTTGTGTATTATTCTGCGTCACCTTTTGCTCTTCTACACTCGTTCCTTACTTGTTTCCCGTCGTTTTATATTCATCCGTAGATTACACACTCTTCAATGTACTATGTGGTCTTTCTTGCGTTGTTTTTCCTCAACATTCGTTTAAAACATTCTCATTTCAAGAGAAAGTTTAGTAATCGTGAAAATTTTCTACTTCGATATTATGATTAATCTTTTGTCCGAGCCCAGAAACGTGAAGTTTATCAATATGTCTGTCCCCGTGTCTGTATGTCTGTCTATCTGCCTGTCTATATGTCTGTCTGTATGTATGTCTGTTTGCCTGTCTATAAGTCTGTCTGTCTTCTGTCTGTCTTTGACCAGGGTATGTAACTGTTTGATGGATTTTGTTCCGACTTGATATCTAGATGTATAAATAGGGCTATACCTCAAGAAATTATTTATTTTGACCCTAGTCCTCAAATGAAGGGTAGTTCCTGAAGAGTAATATTTTGAATTCCAAATTTTTCGGAAATAGCTCTGACGATTTTGTTTATAAGAGAGTGTTTTACCTCCCAAATAATACTATATACTAAGTTCTGGGTTGAATATTCGTTAGAAGGTAGCTTACGGAGGAGTGATTTTCAAAGATTCAAAATATTTTTTAAAATTTTTGTAACGATTTTATTTCAAATGTAAGCAATAACTGGGGAGTGATTACATGAAAAATAAAACTGTAATTTTGGGGGGTTACGGGGGAATTAGTTTAAGGTTAGCTCACAGATGACTTTTTTTCTAATTTGAATATTTAAAAAAATTGTTCTATTGATTTGGTTCAAAAGTGGTATCAGTGAATATCTTACATTATCGATAAAAATGGACTGTACATATGTTTATTTTTCTAAAATAAATTAATTTAAGTATAACTTAAAAACTTTAAATCTTTCTGGATAATTGGCTTTGAAGATTGAGTCTAAAATGGATATCTGGGAATATTTTTTCGAGAAAAATAAGAATACTTTTTATTTATTACAAATAAAAAATAATTTGAATTGCAGTTTACAATTAACTTAGTTTTTAACATTTGAAGTATATTAAAAATTTTGAACAATTTGGTTTGAAATTTATATATAAATAGTGTGTATTGTGACTAACAAGATTATGTGTTGGTTTTTATGAAGATGACTTACTTAAGGGTTGTTTATTTAAAACCTATTTTTGAAAATTTTCTTCCAAACTATAATCCACACCATGAGAAAGTTTGTGCGATTGTGTCGAACCATTTATTTTGCTATATATTGTTCATTATTTTCAACACTTTATCACCATTTATTTCATTCTTTCTTACGTTCTATTTTACACACAATACCCATTTTTGTTTTATTTATTCATTCATTTTGTTAGTTTTTATTTGCATAGTAATTATTTCATCATTTTACTGCAAAGTCTCCCTCTAGGTTCTCTCATTGTCTTCACTTAATATATTTGTCTTTACGTTTAGCTCTTTTTTTAGTTGTCTACTTCTTTGACAGTTTCTTTTTATGTTTTCCTAGTTCTTTTTTACTTTTTCTTTGCCTTCTTTAGAGGGGAAGTTTCTTCCACCCCTAAAACTCGACACTCATCCCCATTTCTCTTGTCCAATTAGCGTCACAAGTTGGCTAAACCCAGGCGCGCGCTCACCGACTGAGAAAGCAACCGAAAGGAAAGGTAATATGGGTCCCCTTCTACCCAAAATACCTTGGGTAGAACTTGAAAAGGTTGTGAAAAGGTTGGTGAAAAAGTGCTTCTGTTCTTTCTTCTTACGCTCTGATTGCTTTCAAAATAATGAGTGAATGTGGGAAGCAGGTAGGTGGGGTGGGATGGGCTTTTTGTCATGGATAAACCAAATTAGGACATATCTTGTGTATACTTGATTTTTATTATTACGTTCATACCTGCATTGGTAGATGGATGGACTAACGTCAAGCTCGTCTAGTCTAGATTTTCGATGATGGGAAGGTCAGGGATTGAATCCCAGCCAAGTGTAATGAGGGTGTTTTTCCTAAATATATGTATATTCTCCTTTCACTTTAATGGGGTACATTTCCTATCAAATGTACCTTCTTCTCTCCTACTCCATTAGTGTAATTAAATGCAGGTAGGCCTAGTGGGTAAAAAATACTTATACTATGTCCAAACCTATTAATATGATTAATGCTTTGATTCAAGGAATAAGGATGAGAAAAGTAATATATGGAATGTGTGGGGGAGTTATAAGTCCACAATGAGCACTTAAATCTTGAAAACCACCCCCATTATACCAGCAGGTCTGCCCTTAGCAGTCGTGGGGCTCTGGGAAAACATTTTTGTGGAAACCTCAGTTATGTGCCTAAACCTCCCTCCACCCCAATTAAAAAAACTTAATTTTTCTTTTGTTATTACAGTAATTGAGACCTATATACCCATTTTCAGCCATATAAGGTGTCAATAAATGCATTAAAGGGTAAATACATTGTAAAAATTAATGATAGAAACCATTGTTTTATACGTATAAGAATTGATTTCTCCCCAATTCTTGGTTCTATTTTCTTATCCAACAAACTTTATATGTATAGAGGTACAAAGAATAACTGTGCCAAGTTTGAATTAAATCTGTTAATTCGTTCAAAAGTTATCGTGAGACATATACACCATTGACAGACAGACAAATGCAAATCTGTGGAGTTAAAATGTAGAACTGGCTTCACTCGCTAAAAAATAAAACCACAAGATTATGTTGTTTTTTATTTGACTATTCACTCTGACAATATTTGCTATATTGCCTATATAGGTAACCTACTATAAAAGCGTCCGATCAAAAATCTTCCTGCCCCCACCTCCACACAAATTGATGTTTCCCTTTGCCACCTAAGGAAGCGCGGCACCTCCCAAATGGCGTGACCCTGTGTGGCCCTAAGGGCAGCCCTGTGCATCAGACTGAGATTCTAACCTCAACCTTCCTATCACCTGCATAAGAGGTTGATGCCCTATACCGTTGGACCACCAGTGCGAATATAATATCAATGTATTTATCATGTTACTTGATTTTATTATTTCTAAATGCATATAGTAAACCTGTAAATGTTCTCATCAAATAAATATGTCGAGGGCTATTTTTATATCTGCTTGAATAAACATCTAATAACTGGTACTAAATCGTAAAACTAAATGACAGCAACTTTTTTAGCATCGCGTCTTACTATATGTTCGGGTTGTAGGCCTACACTTGTACACTAATTACACAAGTGGTTTTAGGGATGAGGAACTTTATATTTAGAGAAAGTGTACCCATATGAAGGAAGAGTGGTGCAGTTAATTATTGTACTCAAAAAGTAAAAACAATCTTCTGGGTAACAATAATGTTATGTTCACATCCAAAATTGATACATTATATTAACTTATTTTTTATTATAATACAAACACAGATAGCTATTCAGAGCAAATGTAAGAAAACATTTGATACACATCTATACTTAGGGCAAAATCGGGGCTGTACTGAGCCGAATACACATGCATCGTTAAGCGCAGTTTACCAAATTTAGAATTTATGACAATCAAAACCTGAGCACAAAGCCCCCTTAAGTTAATATAACCAGCTCTAGCAAAACGTGTCCTTTATAACATCACTAGGGAACATTTTCCCATATAGCTAAATGCGAACTGTCTCCTTAATGTACAAGCGTGAAGCGCAAGCAAGAGATAATCACCTTAAGGGTGGCCTCCATAGCAGTCTAAAATCAAAAGTAATTGTCAATAAAAATCATTATAATAAGCCAATATATACTATCAGAGATAGCTACGCTACCCTAAAACATGCCCATAAAAGGTAATACAATTTTGATCGTGAGACTAGTGACCAATGGGAACAAGACAGGACAGAGGAGCGAGAGAGAGGGAAGTACATGACACGTGATGTTGAACCGAGCTAGCGTCAGACAAGAACTCCACGAAATCAAATTAGTCTATGTATATCTTCTGTCGCGTCTGTTTGTTTTTGTTGTTGCACCAGCACATAGTCACTTCAAGTGGCAGACTCGGTTAGATTGTTCCTGGTTCACAGACCACGGACAAAGACGAATCCTTCAAATGGTAAGTCTTTTCATAACGTTTATTCCAAAACGTTACTATAGTTTTTGGAAAAAAAAACTCTCTCACCCGACTGAGATTCGAACCTCAATCACTCTGGCACTGGCAGTCCAGTCTACTGCAAGAGTGACGCCTTAGACCATGCAGCCCCTGAAGTGAGTATTATATCTATTCTAGGATAATTTATTTTTTTAAGTCACGTATTTAAAAAGTGCTTGTTAAATAAGTTATTTCAAACCAATGTATTTGTAGTTTAGTTTTTAGGTTAATATGATTGAGTTTGTAAATATTACATACAAGTATTGTTCATTTCTTAGGGTCTATAGTCGAATTTAGAAAGGAAGAAACTTTTTTCACAGTTAAAAACTTACTAAGACAATGCATACATTCATACATAAAACCATGTGATCTTTACCTGTCAATACCTATAAAATGACACTAATAGTAGTGAAATGTTTCTAAAAAAAGTCTACTTCCATTAATGTTTTTAGCCTATGGTCTGGGTCAAATTTGTATTCAATCACTGTGAAAGGGTAAACTCACATTTCCCCAATGATTCATTTTTCGGCCATGCCAGGAATCGAACCCGGGATCATTATCCTAATAGACATACACGCTACCGACTGAGATAAGGTGTCAGCAATGTTATTATTGTTGACGTTAAATAAAGATTTTATTTTCTAAAAGTGTCTTCAGACCATAATCCTACTATAGCTGCTTATTGGTGTGATGATATCACATGCTCTCAGATATCATGGTCCTAGTGTAGATGTACTGGGCGAAGATGCCTAGGCTGGCACCTTGTGGGCCTATTTGGATGTAATAATGTTTCAACCTTCTGTGCTCTCCCAAACAGATCTGCTTTCTTGTTTTATTCGTGTGGACAAGAAAGACGAGCAACGAAGTTGTATTTTACTCCCCCAACCCCATAGAAGTGAAGAACCGGAACGACGGTTCTCAAATAAAAGGGTGGACAAAAATGTGAGGTTCCGTGAATTGGACTATATTGAAATGTATTCTACATATCACTCTCACCGAGGGGCACTTATTCTACATATCACTCTCACCGAGGGGCACGTATTCTACATATCACTCTCACCGAGGGGCACGTATTCTACATATCACTCTCACCGAGGGGCACGTATTCTACATATCACTCTCACCTAGGGGCACGTATTCTACATATCACTCTCACCTAGGGGCACGTATTCTACATATCACTCTCACCGAGGGGCACGTAGCTCATTTAGTCCAGTTTGCCGGTGGTGGAATTATCGTGGTTAAAATCCCGGCTTGGTATTCTAAGGGATTTTTTACTAAAGGATTTTCCACCCTCTCTACCACGCAAATGCAGGTATGTTTCCTTTAACTTGTTCCTTCCTCGGCCCTACCCCTGTAGCGTAATTAATATATACGCATATAAATTGAACGGGTAGGATATTTGGTGTAAGAAAAAATGTACACAAATTTATTATTTAAGGCTATTTAGCATACACATTTTAAACACACAAATACTTAGTATGGTTTAAAAATGATACCTCTCCACGGGTTCGACCCCCGTGTCTTGATTTTATTTTCTCAACTATATCCGTACCAATTATAGCTTCCATTTACTGTCCCCACCCAATGACACACTATTAAATTAACTTAAACTAGTAATACTTCTATTATTACAAATGGGTGTACCAAGGCTGTCATTTTTCTACCTGCCTTCACAGAAAATACCAGTACATTTCTGATACATTCTACCTTACTCATCCCTAGTCCACGTGTAAATACGTGGCTAGTCTTGACGAGAGTTAATAAAATATGGCAACTGTAAAAAAAGATTTCTTCACAACAATCGTGACATTCTAAGCATGTGTGTGAAAAGAATTTTAAAAACTACTAACTTATAGTTTATATAATCTATTTACATGCAATTAATTTCATTTAACTTATTTAAAAAGGACACACAAATGTCCCTAAAATATTTCGGGTGTACTCGAAACTTTTGGGGGCAATCAAACTCTATGTTGAAAACAAAAAAAGTGTAGTAATAAAAACATAGCCAGACTCGTGTGTAAACATCAGTCGTCATGAAGTGTAATTAGAAGTAGCACTACAAAACTAATTAATTTAACGATGAGCTTGTCATGGCCGAGAGCGATGAGGCAAGGCGTTACCCACTGACCTATCACCGTTAAAGTTTCCCGCGTGGGGGATCTTCATGTTAACTCGAGGTTGAAACGTACAAGTTTTGAGGGGGCTTTACTAAAATGGGAGGTTCCGATTTGTTGTTTTATACGTGGGGTGTTTCCCTGCGCCATCTAACTATCCATACAGCCTATCCACATTTAAATACATTAGTGGATTAGGGATTAGGAAGAGAGGATTTAGAAGAGATGCACCTGCATTAGCATGGAGAAAATGTTAAAAACATCTTAGAAAAAAATACCCACAGTTGACACGGATTTGAAGCTTGACCTTCCCACTACTGCAAAGCCAGGCCTAGTTCGCGTACCCACCGATATGGCTGTATACAATATATTATGTAATATAATATGTAGCACCTGGTGTTTTATCACAACTATTTCGGTCAACAATTCTTTCTTTATTTAGATAGTCATAGTCACATCTTAGTTTAGTTGGTAGCACATTCCTTCACTGAGCTAAAGAACCCGGGTTCGAATTCCAGCACCTCCTTAAAATTGGTTAAAATAGTGTTTCCTCTTTCACCGTGGTTTTTAAAGTCCTGAGGAGTGAGTGGTGTGGGTTTTTTTAGATTTAGAAATTGTTTTCTGAAAGGCCTTTTTCCCTACCAGAAATCTAATATATAGTAGGATATTGGTAGGAAAAAAAGACCTTTCAGAGAGTAATTCCTACCGTGAATGGAGTATAAGTTAGTTTGTAAGTCGTTTGCTGATTCAATCAGTTGGTTAGGCAAGGGCATATTAAATGACCCTAATAAGTTTAAGTTATATATACGGTAGTAAAAATACAGACAAATATTCTGATGATCGTGAGTATCACGTGTAAACTAAATCCTTGGCAAAAACTGAAAGATCCGCACCAACATGGACGAAGGCATCACCCTCATTTCGTCTTGTTACTGATAAGTGTACTGAGGTAGTTTTTCTTACTAAATGGTTTCCTACGCCCTCTTCACGGAAATGTGGAGTACACTTTATATGAACTCTACCTTCATCATTACTACCCCATTAGTGTAAATATGTATTTAGGCCACGGGGGTGGTAGGACGGGGTGCATAGGAGGAGCTATGAGAAGGGAAGTTGAAAGAATTGTGTGGGTTCGAAATAATTTGTATGGTTACGAATTTTGGTTTAATTGAAGTTACTAATAGATAATACAAAATGTGATGTTAGATGAAATATAAATGTAATAAAGATTGTACGATCGCGCTCGTGGATCAACTGGCTTAGCTCGTGGAAACTTAGACCGATGGAATTGACTGGCACTGCCCGTGACATCTACAGAACTCTATCTCGGGAGCCTGGTCTCGACAGATGTCTTCTAAGTCAAGTGATACTGATGACCCGAAGATGTAGTCTGCTTGCGATATCGATGGAATTCTGGCAGCCCCGATATCAAAAAATAAAAGGCTTTTATAGCCCGCTATGGCCCCTTTCCTGGTCAACTAGATCAAATACTATTATAAATGGTCAGCACTCTCTTTCAATCTTTCTAGTTCATTAAGTCATATACGATAACCCAGCACTTTTTAGCACATGCGTTTACTCGAGATATTTAAATCAAAACATACATTCAAACATTGCGCAGTGGTTATAACAATATTTTATTTATTTACGCCCAAGAAATTAACAAAAAAAGAGCCACCTTGACTTTCAGTAACTTCCGTCCCCACCGGAACATTTGTGGGAGAAATAACAGGGTGATACTTGTTGCCCAGGGGTAAAATATTCAGGAAGTGTCTTCCCTTACGGCAACGACAATAACAACAGCAACAACAAAAAAAAGGGTCGCCGAGTCTTGGGATTGATTGAGCGTCCAGCCAAGCATCAAATGAGGGAAGTCTTCCCCTTCTTTAACCCTCCTTGCGGGGTCGGCGCTGTCTCTTCTATCGTGGACTAGCCGGGAAAGTAAAGATTATTGTAAGCCCAAAGTGGTCGGCACTGAAAGACGATAGATAACTCGACAAAAATGTTGGATTCAGATATAGATTTCTTCAAAAAATATTTACTCTCCTAAAAAGGTGTCAAAAGTACGTAATTAATTAAGATAAAAGTTAGCTAGCTTACACAGCAGTGGCAGAGAGCTAGAAGGGGTTAAGGCTCATATTACACCTGGTCACAGTCATAAGCGTACCTCCAGAGGGGGCCAGGTAGTCCATGGCCCTCCTAATATTAATTCAAATTTTGTTTTCAATGAGGCAGGCACATTCAAATAATGTAAGGAATAATTATTTGGTGAGAGAAGGAAGCAATAAACTATAATTACAATTAAAAACCGCTATAAATAACTTCTAGAGGCATCTAATTTTAAAAACAAAATGCTGGTGAGGATCACACTAAATAAATTATAGAGGCATCGAATTTTAAAAATAGTTCTGGGGATTGACTACTCTAAATAGCTTTTAGAGGCGTCTCATATTTTAAGAACATTCGGGTGTTGACCACTCCAAATATTTCTTAGTGACATCTGATTTATTTATTTTTTAATCCAGATGATAACCACTCTAAATAGCTTCAAGAATTATGCAAATTTCAACAATTTTTTTGCCAGAGCTCCTTCGAACAGCACCTGGTCACCAATACTTAGGCTTGTGGGTCTAAGTCCTTCAAACCGATCTTATTTTGGCTGATCCCCGCACCCCTCCCTCTCTTAATAACACTAAAAAGGTTCCAGTGCTACAAAATGTATAAGGTATATACATGGTTGGGAAGGTGGTATCTTACAACCAGCAGAAGGTTCCAGTGCTACAGAATGTATAGGGTATATACATGGTTGGGAGGGTGGTATCTTACAACCAGCAGAAGGTTCCAGTGCTACAGAATGTATAAGGTATATACATGGTTGGGAAGGTGGTATCTTACAACCAGCAGAAGGTTCCAGTGCTACAGAATGTATAAGGTATATACATGGTTGGGTAGGTGGTATCTTACAACCAGCAGAAGGTTCCAGTGCTACAGAATGTATAAGGTATATACATGGTTGAGAAGGTGGTATCTTACAACCAGCAGAAGGTTCCAGTGGTACAGAATGTATAGGGTATATACATGGTTGGGAAGGTGGTATCTTACAACCAGCAGAAGGTTCCAGTGCTACAGAATGTATAGGGTAAATACATGGTTGGGAGGGTGGTATCTTACAACCAGCAGAAGGTTCCAGTGCTACAGAATGTATAAGGTATATACATGGTTGGGAAGGATGGTATCTTACAACTAACAGAAGGTTCCAGTGATACAGAATGTATATGTTATATACATGGTTGGGAAGGTGGTATCTTACAACCAGCAGAAGGTTCCAGTGCTACAGAATGTATATGGTATATACATGGTTGGGAAGGTGGTATCTTACAACCAGCAGAAGGTTCCAGTGCTACAGAATGTATAAGGTATATACATGGTTGGGAAGGTGGTATCTTACAACCAGCAGAAGGTTCCAGTGCTACAGAATGTATAGGGTATATACATGGTTGGGAAGGTGGTATCTTACAACTAACAGAAGGTTCCAGTGCTACAGAATGTATATGGTATATACATGGTTGGGAAGGTGGTATCCTACAACTAGCAGAAGGTTCTTTATTGCAAATATTGACTGAAAGTTACTAATGTCAGCATATACAGAAATAATTATTATTTGCTTACTAATAATTTTTTATCAATAAAATTTGTCAAAAGAGTCTAATAATATTCTCCTAAGGATTAATGTATAATTGGCGTTTACCTAACTTATTGATAAGACAAAATATATTAATAAAACTAATTTGTTTTGTTTTGCGGTTAGGGAAACAAGATATATAATAATATTACATGAAATAATAATTTTAAAAGTATTTTATCCACACTTGTATCGTGTTATAATCAGCCACCAACATAAAAACATATATAAATTAGAAAGAGACTATAAAACACTAGTTTCAAAATAAAACTAATTTATTTTGTAAACATCGTACGAACTCAACAGCCTTGACAGTTTGAATGACGTCATCAAATGCCTGGTTCACCATCATGATCTAAGAAGATCACACCACATTTTAGAAGCTTTCATTTGAAAAGGATTTTTTAAGTGAACCATAGACTAATAGGCGCCGCTTCTACAAAAAAGAAACATCCAAACGGTTATTTTCATAAGTTCGTGTTTCAATAATATAAAAACTGTTAATAATTTGAAACAAATTGTTTGTTTGTTTGTTAGTTAGTTTGTTTGTGTGAATATTCTTTTTGACTGCCAAAAATAACAACAAATCAGCATGTGGTCTAGCAGGTCATGGTAACTTGGCCTAGCTCTCAGATAGGCCTACCGCCTCTTCTACTGTGGACGCCCTGTATATGATGAATGATTACCGTCTAAATAGATCAGTAATTTTTGGCTAATGATGCACAGCAATTTTTCAACATCTTAATATATATAATAATTGAAAGTGAATATTGATCTGGCAATCTGTTTGCACCCTTACACCCCGTGACTTCCATAAATAAAAGTTAAATAGAAAGACATTCGTATGAAGTTTCTCACGATCAGCAATGAACCTCAAGATTTTCAATTGGATCTTTTTACCCATGAACATCGAGAACACAGCGTTCTTCTTATATACTTTTCTCGACGATACTAGCTTGATTTTAAGACGATACCTAGGAATAAAAAACACGTTGCAGAAATGTATAATAATGTTTCAATTCCTTTTTCAAAATATTGATAAATGATTTAATAAAAAGTAAAATAAATTGTACGGTGCAGTGCCCAAACTTTCTCCCACTTTTGTCATAAAAGCCTGACGAGGACGGGGAGATCGAGGTTCTAATCTTGGTTGGGTGAACTGGGGTGATTTTCCACTATCCCTCCACTCAAATGTGGGTTCATTTCTCTAATTAAACCTTCCCAATTCCTAACCCATTAACGTAATTAATACTTAAGCGTATAACCCGAACGGGTAGTAAGACGTGGTGCTAAATCAATTAATTAAGGAATATGTTTAGTGGTATCTAAATTGTGTAAGAATAATTTATATTAGACTAGTCAATAGCCCGTGCTTTGCACGAGTTTCGTATCTTTTGACTTTTTAAAATTATTCAAAAATTTCCCCTTTCCCATTTGACCTTCTTAGAGGTTGAGTTTTTTTTAAATCTCAAAATATGTATGAATTTTTTCCTAAAAAACTTCTTGGATGGAAGAAATAGGAAAAGCACACCCTCCCGCTTCATCCCCTTAAAGTTTAATTTTTTTTTTAACCACTCTGTTCCGTTACCTAAAAATAACATCCCAGACAGGTTTCATCTTCCCAGCTCAAGTGGTTTGGAAAATCCAAAAAAATCACACCCAACCCGCTTCACCTCCTTAAAGGTTGAATTTCAAAAAATTCCAAAAAGCTTCTGGCCCGTTACTTAAAAATACTTTACATGTCAAGTTTCATTTTTCCAGCTCAAGTGGTTTGGAATATAAGGTTATATTATAACTTTAAAAATGTTTCAACGCCAGTGTCCCCCCCTTTGGGGTTTAAATTCACAAAACCCCTGCTTATCGGGTACCTACGACCTGAAATGAAGCTTCCTGCTTAATTTCAATATTCCAGATCGAGTGGTTCAGAAGCTACAGTGATGAGTCATTAAGTGAGTTAGTCATGGCTTTCTTCTTTAGATTATTATATATAAGTTTAAGAGCTGAAGGTGTAATCCATACAATGTGAATATAAGCTTTCAGTTGTAAAACTAGAGAAAGCGGGGTAGCTTGGTGAATCCCAGTGTCTAGGCACGCCAAGGGTCACCGTTGACAAAGTTACACGGGGTTGAGGGAGAAGAGATTATCAATTTATAGGAGCTCTACTCACATTTCCACGTGGCTGTAGAGGAAAACAATTTAAGAAAAAACACCCTCATTAGGCCTGACCGGGATTCTATCCTAGTCACTGACAGCCCAATATACTGGGGAGTGGCGCCTTAAGACATACGACCTCTCTTATAGGTGTAAACGTTTTAATTTTTGGATTGGTATCACGGAGTGGTTTTTTAAATGGTAATTTTCATTGTGGTCTTCCATTACTTTCTCCAGACAAATACTAGTGATGCACTTGTAGACTTAAATTAATGTTAAGATGCTAATAGCTTATAAATATGTGTGTATCCTGATTCGCTTGGAGGTAGAGTCGAGAAACGATTTTACTATCCTCAATTCACTCAACTAGGATTCGAAACCCGATTTACCCGTCATTAGCAAACCAGACTGAATTAGTTTAAATTTTATATCGTGTGCCCACCGATGCTGGTAAGTAAATAATTGACCCAGGAATGTTCCACTCTCTGAAATTCCAGCCACACTCCATCGCTAGCGTCTATTATTAGAAAACAACTCTCGTCTCTCATCCCATTTGATCCTTTTAGACTCTTTATGAACGCCCTCTCTCTCTTCTGCAAAGTTGTCCTAGTCTTAACTCATTATTTCGTCACAGTTGTTGAAAATAGGGCCACCACCGCAAGGCATTTAGAAGTCTGTGGTGTGGAGGTGAAGGGGGGTGAGAAATGGATGAAGAGCTTCTTAGAAGTATAACCAATCATTTCGAACCAAAGAAGACGCCCAAGACAGCCTGTAGGGTAAAACGGCAAAACCCTTACTTTATGAGAATAGCTGCTAAACTCTTTAATTGTATATCATTATGTTCTTCAAGTCGGTTTTATGCCTTGAGTAAAATTATCAAGCTGTTTCACTTTACTTTTTCTTTATACTTGAGAGCTTAAGTAAAGAGTTTAAACACTTAACGAGAGTGAATTATTTTTCTTTCCTTTCAAATAATTTTTATAGCCTTTATTTATTTTTTTGCTCCGCGCTCTACTTCGCGTTAGAGCTTAACCTAATGAATTCAAAAATCAGAGTAATGAAATAATCATTGTTTTTCCGAACGTAATGCTACCACCCACTCTACTACCTCTTAGCTACGGCCACACTAGACTAAAAGGAAGGTGGGGGGGGTAATCTTACATTAGATAAATGACAAGGAAAGCAAGACATTAGCAACAATTAAATAACAATATGAACGTTTTATTCTAGATAACAACAGAAACAATAAATTACATGGTCTCAAAAATCCATCGGAAGTATGTTGAAAATCATATCAATGTTACCGTGAGGTTTCATGATGTGATTGTTTCCACATCAAACGTAATTTTAAGTCAAATCGGTCTGTCTGGAAGAGACAATAACTCGACCAAACTACACTGTAAGTTTCACAACAGTGAATATTGACAACACAACCTTAAATGTTTGACTATTTAAATAAATCATATGTTTATAAATATCTCGACTGATATTTATTTGAATACAAAAAAAAAGAGCCTAATAAGCATCTTTGAAATGGTTACCAAAGTGTCTACTTCATCACATTGAATACAGACAGAGTTAAAGTTAAATAATTTTAAATATCACACCGATGTTTATATAAACACGAGCGTTTGGCTTTCCGGCATTAAGTCAAACTCCCGCGGGACTATTAAATTTTGACACAAAAGACTACGTTAGCAAGAACTCTACCTGTTAATAAAAAATGACATTGAAAATGACTAGTTAAACCACAAGTTATTTCAATGAAATAATTTGGAATCTTATTTAGTCTAAATCAAACAATCAGCTAACTTTACGTTAATTCAAACAACAATTAAATATGAAAACATTATACAAAAAAAAAGGAGGAATTTACATTTACTTGATGATCAAAACTTTGTCAATTTAAATTAAATACTTCTAACAAAACACGTTAATAAATGTGGCAATCTATGTGACTTCAGTGATACTAGCGCCAAGTGGCAGCAAAACGAATTAACTGTCTCATAATTAACTTCAGTTTTATATAAAAACAAAATTTAGTAAATAATTTACGCTTGTTCTGACTTTTTCCAAAAAATTACATTATATTATTTCAAAATTGAATTGGCCATAATTCAATTTTATTAAATTAACTTCGATACAAAACATTACGTTATCATCCTGTAAATTGCCCAAGTCCAGGACAGGACTTCTCCAGACGTCGTAGAAAATTAAGTTTAAGACATGGCTTCTCTTGATGGTGTAGAATGATAATAGTCCAAGACATGGCCTCTCTTGAAGGTGTAAAATGATAATAGTCTAAGACAAGACTTCTCTTGAAGGTGTAGATAAATAATAGTATCTTAGTTTTAAAATCGCAAGGTTTAAATAGTTTTTCTAGTCGCTTAGGGTGGAAAGGGGGGAATGTTCACATTGGTCGGTGGCTTCCAACGGTCATTTTTCAAACATGCAGACGATCACGCAGTCCTTGACTAGTCTAGGATTGGCCGGCTGCCTTTAACATGCGCTGCATTGGTGTTAGAGCTCCGTTTGTTAGTGGAGGTGACGTACAAACATCACGCGATGAGTTGGTGGTTGGTATCGTCTTGCACGCCGAACACCAGGATAGTTTCATTTAGTTGATGGTCTCAGTCAGTTCCGAAAGGATCGATTTGACCTGTCCGCTCGGAACCTCGGCTGTTGGCACACGGCTGCTCTATTTTACCTGCTCATTGACTTAGGATCCGAGGTGGCTTTCCAGTGTTGAAGGTTGTTTTAGCCAGAAGAAATACAAGCGGTAAGTACATGAACATTTTGTGATTGTGGGGGAGTTTCGTTCTTGATTGAATTCGTACAGATTAAAGACAGTCTACATAGGACTACAATAGAGAAGCTTACTATTGCAGGAAGTTTATTACTATTGAGGTTTCATATGGAGTGGGTAGTATGACTCTTGACGAAAACCTTTGCGTGATATTTATAATGGGGGGTAGTATGATGTAACATGTTGCAATGTTACAATAATAAACAATTTTTAAATTAAGTGAAAACTTTCCCTTACGGTGGGCGTGGAGGAAACGCGAGAAAAACTAAGCAGTTTTCTAGCAAATCATATTTTTGGCCAAAATAAATAAAATATTTCTCCAGTAGAAACATAGTTTAATTTTCTTCTCATGGTGATATCAACAGTTCTTGAAGATCTATCAAAGGTGTTCTGGAATTTAGTGACAACTCTTTCTCTTAATTTAAAAATTTTCCCTTCAAATGCTGATATGCTCATGACAGATATTCAACAACTGTTGATATCACTATCTGAAGAAAATTAAACTATGTTTCTACAGGAGCAATATTTAAATTGTTTTGGCCTAAAAAATGTTTTGCTGTAAAAACTGCAACAATACTGACATTTTATCGCGTCCCGTACACTCCCACCCCACAAGGGGGTCACGCGGCTAAAGGCACTAAGCTCACTTCTTTCCTTGCACCCCGTCTTATTAGCCTTTCGGTCTATTCGCATAGCTACACTTATAATATAGCGATGAAGAAGATAAAATGTAGAGAAAGTTTACTCACATTTGCGTGGATAGAGAGTGGATAACTATTTAGAAACAACCCCCTTAGTTCACCTGGAAGGGGTACGAGCTCCATCCTCTAAGTCACCAACAAACTAGACAAGATTAATGTGAGGCTTTAACCCACGTGTCCCTCAATGCTAGTTATAGGATATTCACATTGAATTTAGCTTACGTTGGAGGGTAATTTGAGTTTTTATTAGCAGCCAAGTTAGCTGGGAAGGAATGTACACATTTGAATTACCACTGTCATTTTACCATGCTCTCTCTCTCTCTCTCCACGCTAATACTAGCACACTTCCTCTGAAACTAGCTTTCTCATCCCTTCCCCTTGGATTACACTATTAATAGCAATTGTTTTAAACGTGTTTATTACTATTATTAATGATTAAAAGCAATAGATTAGATTTCCGGTGACGGGCTTGAGTCGAATTGGTTTTAATCTCGGTCAGGTTCACTGGCAGGTTGTTTTAAACATTGGATTAATCTTCTTCATCTTAAATCCCCTTTAAACAAGAATTTGGGCTCAGTTTAACAAAACCACCTTCCTCATTTCTACCCTTAAGATAGATACCGTTAATATCCATGATGAACCCACAACTTGTAAGTGCCCCTTTCTACTAAATTAAGGATTTCTGGTTTAATCCTTGGAGTGGATGAAAATTTATCATCGATGGGGTTGAGGCTTGCCGTTTCACGTTGATAAATTGATGAATTAACAGCAAGGGGGCTTGAAGTTGCACTTTTACTAGATTTATGTTAGTTAGGAAATTGTCAACCTCGGTGGTATTGGGGTAAAGTGCTCGCCTCAGGACTCGATGTTCGTGGGTTCAAACCCAGCTGGGGTTGACAGATTTTTCTTGAGTGATGAAAATCTGTAGCACAGATTCCTACTGAGGGAAGTTGGTTCCATGTCAATTATGGCATATAAGAGAACCCTGATGGGTATGTGAAAATAGCCTTCCCGGTAAAATTGGTAGAGCCTTTTGTTCTCACTCTGTTACACCCCTCTCTCCAATCCTTTCTCCTTACGACCATCGATAACTTAAAGGAAGGGGGAGGGTGCAATCTACATATATTATACAAAGGACATGAAATGCAAGATTTAAATAGTAATACCATAAATGGTTTATTCAAAGCAATAAACAATTAGCAAAGAAGAATTCAATTAATTACATGGTCTCAATAATTGTACTGAGTTCAGTGGAAAATCATGTTAGAAATAAACAGTTATTAGTGTAGTTCCTTAGCGAGAACTTCTCTACTATTAGACATATCAAACAATCAGATGGGCTAGTCTTTATGAGACAAACGACCCACAGTGTTCAAAAGTATACAAGTAAACAAATAATAAACCAGTTAATTAATTTGTAAGTTTTATATAAGAGCCTTATGGGCCTTATTTTACTGTTTCAAACGTGTCTGCACTGAATCACTTAAGGCAGACTTCAAACAAATTAAATAATAAATATATAAAGAATATTTATTAGACATATTTAAAATACGCGAGTGTTTGGATAACAGACTTTAGTCAAACTCCCGCGGGACTACATTACCTAAACTAACAGTTTAGAAACTTCCATCTATTCGTGAAATGAAGTTAACACAATTACTATAAACAAGGTCTAGCGAAAACATTTAAACTACGATCAAATATAAAATTAATCACTAATTAATTTTATCAGTTAAACAATTTACGTTTCGAAGTTAAATTTTATGAGTGTTCATTATCACAAAAGAAATCAAAACATTTTATTTACAACATTATTCCAGAATGAAATAATGATAAACTTCTTCATCACAAAAATATATCAAAGTTATTATAAATTAAAGATCAAAACTAAACAGCTGTCTCGAGCGCCCAAGTGGCGACAGACATTATAATTTTTTCTATTTGCCGAAGAGAATAAATACGGTTTAAACAAAGTTAAAGTTTTGAATATTATAAAGTTCAAAGTATACGTTGCCATTGTTAAAGTTTGTAGATTATCACGGATGATCCCGGCATAATCCTGGTCCTAGGACTATGTTCCTCCGTCCAGTGTTGGTTGAATAGTTAATTTAATGATGCGCTTACAGGACTTTAAATAGGGGTTTTTTCACAGCATGGTAACAAGGTGGGGGGGGGGGNTGGCTACAGTATATATTTGATTTAGTCGGGGTTGACTTCGGTGAAGGAGTCTCTGTTACTATCCGGTGTAGCTCGTCGTTGTCTACACACGATAGATTTGGTGAGTACAGATTCCAATGTATTCCATAGTTCTATTGAATTGATTTTATTGATTTGAATTGTCTATAACGTTGTTTCAATTTACAGGAACTACAATAGTGAAGAGTACTATTGTAGGGTTTAGAATATTATTGAATTTTATTGAATATTATTTGGGGCGGGTGGTATGATTCTTTGGCGAGTTGAGTATGAAGTTTAGCATGGGGGCGAGTTCAAATGTAACTCAATGTTACAACTCATAGAAATTATCGCGTGTTGATATAATCAGTTGGTTCGTAAAACTCACGTTAAAAACTCAATTTAGATAAATTAATAAAAAAATTAGTAAATTATGTGATGTTTGTAATCAGTCAATTAATAAAGTGGAAGTCAAATACACTAACTTAAATAAATAAATAGACATAGTGAAAAACACAACAAGAAATTGTCTTGGTAAATAACAACAACAAAAATTCGGCGTTGCCCACCCCTGGCCCTAGCACAGTTCCCGAACTAACTGAATGAAGCAGATAAACACACGCCCGGACCTGCTCTGAATACAGACTCCATTCTTTCCCAAAACACTCGCTTACTCCTGGACTGATTTATTCACATTAAAACGTCAACTGTAATCGAATTAAAAGAGATAAATTTCAAGGTATGCACATGTGGGATGGGTCGGATTAGGGGTGGGAAGGGAGTGCCGTCGTTAGAAAAGGGAAAGCAGGGGTTGGGGAAGGGTTTACCTGACCTCATATATATTATTTACTTTCCCTTTCTCTTAAATTGTGTCTTTTTCCCAGGGTTGGATTTTAGAGAGGTTTTAGGGGGCTATTTTGTAGAAATGTTGGTCAGAATGTTCTGTAAAAATGGAAGGATAGATGGTGAAATCGACAGATGGGTGTAAGAATCTCGGAGAGTAGTGTGATGGTTGTGGACTTGCAAAAAATGACGTAGTATCGAAAGAGGCAAAGATGGCAGTATATAAAAGTGTGTTTAACGCCAACATTGTTTAATATATGTAAGGCATTGATTTTTCAGGAGAAACACAAGAGCAAGGTGAATGTGGTTGGAATGAGATATCTAAGAAATATATGTGGAAAAACTCGTATAGTCAGTCAGTAATGAATGGGTGCTGAAGGCGTGCTGATTGAAAGGGAATCCAATAGGTAAATGTGAAAGAAGAGTCTTACGTTGGTTTGGGCATGTTGAGAGGATGAGTGTGGATCAATCGACGAAGCAAATATATGAAGGTAGAGTGTGTGGATAAAAAAAGGTGTAGGCAGAAGAAAGAAAGAAAAATTAAGAGTTTTAATAATAAAAGAGTATGTATGATTCGATGTGGGGATGTTGTTGAAGCGAAGGGAGTATGTTAGGATAGGGAGGTGTAGAGAAAGTGAGGATGGATTAGGTATGGAGTCTTTTTTGAGCTACTGTATATTCAGTTTCTTGCCTACCCCGTGATTATGCATGTATGCATGTATGAAGCTATAGGAAGCCAAAGAATATGCAAGTTATTTTTTTACAGGAAGCGAAAGGATAAATAAATTCTACTTGTGGCTTATGTCTCTTGGGGTGTTGTTGGAAATGTTAAGTGGGGGAGGTGATGGGGGAGGTGACATGATAGGAAACGAAAGTAGGGTACTCACATGATGCGAGACTGTGGCGTATGAAGTCACTTATAAAGTATATTTTAGGTCGTGAAAAATAAGCACCAACCCTCACCTGTGGTCTCGTGGTCCAGGGCATCAGGCTATTGATAGAGTGGATTGCCGGTGATAGGGAGGGAAGTGTCTGAATCTCGGTAGAGTGTTCTAGGGGTGGTCCCCCATGTGTGATGTATCGTTCTGTGGTCTTCCAGTCCCCTTTGTGAATTAATTTGGGGGCACTTCCTCTAGACAACCTTCTTCATCCTTACCTCTTAGATTGATCAGTTAACAAATAGTATATTTTGGGGGTTTTCCATCATATCTTACTACCCGTCCAGATTAACACATGTAACTACACAAATGGGGTAAAGGAAAATTTAGAGTAAATGTATCCACATTCACATGTAGGAAAAGTGGTATACCTTGTAGGAAAAACCATATTCAGTATATCAGTACCTTTGTTTGAGCCCCAACGTCATTGTCACAAACAAACAAAACTATATGAACTTGACGATTAGTCGGCGTACCCACCGATACGAGTAACTTTAGTTTTAAAAGAAATAGTTAAATTATAATAAACATAAACCTGAAGAATAAAGCGTCTTAAAAACAGACTATGTAACGCGGGTATACTGTATATTTGATTCAATAAAATACACATATTATACCAAAACAATGTTTACTTATCTAATGAAAAGTTTAACCACTTATTGAATAAGTTATCAAGGCTTATTTTTCCAAATACATATTTTAAAATGTTTCGTTTATTTGATTTAAGTGGATTCATAATCTATCGAATATATTATCCAAGGAAACAAGATTTTTTTATAGGAAATGTACAAGAGTTCATATGGGAAGATTGGACACCTACAACGTGAATAAACTACCCTTACACAACAAAGTGTCCACCTATAAAATAGTTCATATTTTAATGTGTCATTTATTAGATTAGGCTCGGCACATACTAGATAGACAAACCAGCCTGAAGTAGAGGTGTGGTATCGAAAGGAAAGTATCGATAACAGTAGGTATCGGTAGCGAAATTTTAATCTGGAAAAATGTGTTTTTTTATCTAAAAATAATAGTTTAAACTTTTACATCACAGTTTTATTTTCATATTTATTTAAACATTGAAAATTATAGTGTTTTTAAATACTTTCAAACTAATTTTAAAAGATGCTTTTTCGCTATCCAACTTCTTAAAAAGACTTCCATAATTCACTTCTGGATGGTGCCATTTCTTAACTACGTACGTCGTTTAAATACTCTATCAAGATAGATTTTTAACTATTGACAAACACTAGAAGAATGGATGGGCTTCCCTGCTTCATCTGCTTAAACAATGCACATAAACTTAGTGAGAATTGAGAAATAGTGAAATTTGTTTTTCCTCCACAGTCCACCCTAGAAAACATTTAATTCCCAGCATAAGTGAAGATAGCAAAAATGTTTCTTTCGATACCGATCCGATACCGGAGTATGAGTACTAATATCAGTAAAAGTATCGGAAAAAAGTATCGAGTAAAGAAAAATACCAGTATTGAAAGGAAAATATTGATATTAGTAAAATATCGATACTTTTTTCACATTCCTAGGCCCTGAAGCAACAATTTTTTGTTTGTTCTAGCTCAACACGTTTTATCTCATGTATTCTCAAGGGCCCGAACCAGAAATTAAAAAAACGCTTTAAAGTATAATAAAATGTGTTTATTGATGCTCTACGCTGAGACATACACTCTTGTTACATGTTAAAACATTTGTTTTTGGGCTTGGTTGGTCTTCTCTTCAATTATTTATCACACGTATGTCCCACAGGGGTCTTGTGTTTAAATTTTAATCTTAATTGCTTTGTTGTTTATTGCCAGTGATTCTTGTTTTAGATGGAATTGAATACTGGAAATTTCATTGTATGGATTAAAATTAGCCAATCTACGTATAGTTGTACTTTGAAGGAACACCAAAATAATGGTGTAGTATATGAGTTTGAAGGAACGTCCAAAAAATTGTATAAAAAGTAAGTTTTTTGTTGAAATAGGGGGGAAAATGGAGGAAAAAATAAATAACAGCGCTTATTTTTTTTATCCAGTGATTATTTATTGTTTGAAGTAGACCAAAATTAGCTTTGAAATTTAAAACAAAAGTCAGTAAGTTAAAACGTTTTTGGACGGACCAAAACGGGTTGGTAAAATATAGTTTGGTTTTGAAACCAGACTTTTTAATTTCTCTCAACCCCTCTTAAAGAAAATATTGTGATCATCAAAAAAATTGAACTTGAGATTTTGATAACTAATCTAGAAGTTTCATGACCCCTTGAAACCAAACAAGTGTTTTTCGCGATGTCGTTTGTCTATCTGTTCAGTTGGTGATAAAAGCGCCAAATTTGATATAGTTCTTGTTTGAAACACGTAGAATTCAACTAGAACCTGAAGTACTTTGGTCGGGCTCTCCTAGTGGGTGTTTTGTGCTCAGAAACCAAATTGCTAACAATAGGTATTAATGAACATTAAAATGGCTGTATTTTCGGTTGTACTAGTATTAAAGAGATGTTTTGGTATCAAATATATTTTCAGGATCAAGAAATATGGCCACTAAAATTCCATATATCTTTAGCTACTGTACAGATTATAAATGCATAAGTAAATGTGTGTAGGGAAATGTTTTCAGAAATTGAGGATAAGTACAATTATTAATCAATTCTTTTAACTCTTTATTAACACTAAGAAGGTGTCGGACTTCTGTTATGGGGGTCTGGGGTTCAATCCTTGGTCCCGGCACATATTTACCTGATTGCCAAACCCTTCCTACACCTCTGACAAGACGTGTATTGATCACAGCCTGTGAATGTGTGGAATGACAGGCCTCCACCGTGGTTCGGATCCCACGTTAAAATATAGGTCCTCCATTTCATCTCACAATCACCCTACCGTTACACGTTAGCATAAGTGCGTATAACCCGAACGGGTAGTAAGACGCGGTGCTAATAATAATAATAATAATAATAATAATAATAATAATAAATAATAATAATAATACCAAGATATTGTTGAAAAAGTAGACATTTTAACCCTAACGCACCGTACATGAACTACAATGAAGAACATGTGCCTTTAAAAAGCAAATGTCAGTGCAAAGCAGCCAAGCCTTCTTTTGGCACTGGGGCACTGGGGCACTGGGGCACTGGGAATTTGGGAGTATTGGGGTTCAAAATATAAGAAAAGCCATCTAGAGAATGTAGACAGTTTAAGTTTGGTATACAGGCATATTGGGCATATTGGGCGTTTAAAATTGGAGGTTTTAAATTTGGAGTTGGTGAAATAGGAATGGAGGGCTCAAAACTTTTAAAACTAAAAGAAAAAACAGCGAGGGGTGGTATAAAACACTAACTTGGCAGAAAGGTTAAGGAGCTATCCCAAATAACCAAAAGAGTCTTATAACTTTATATTTCAAAATGGGACTCTGGAATAAATCAGGGGGATACTATCTTATTTGGGAATTTGGAGGTATTGGGGCGTCTAAATATATAAAAAAAACTTCTAGATAGGGTACATCATTGGAATTTGCCAGGCATGTAAATAATCAAACGTGTTTTAAAATTATAAACTTAAAAGTTGGTGAAACGGGGAGGGGGCTCAAAACTTTAGAAACTAACAGAATAAACACATAAGAAGAAATTTAAATTTTACAGGAAGGTTAGGGGGCTACTCCAAATAACTAAGAAAGGATTTTAAATTCACATTTTAAAATGGGACTCATGATAAGGGGGGGTGGATATTTATTATCTTATCTATATTAATAAAATGAAGAGTTTGTCTTCCATGAGCGTTGCGCAATATCAGCCTCACCCAGAAATCTTAAATTTACAAATTAGTAGCCTCAGGCATGAACATGTACACCTCGAAAACAGAATTTTGCAATTTTGACTATATTCACCCTTTTAATCTATTGTACACTTTCTAACCTATTACTTAGCCTTTCGCCCTTTTTAAAAAAAATTATTACGTTCCTACTTTTTTAATCTGTCCACCCCATATGTCCTTCTGGTCCTTCTAACCCTAAAATATTTATCTGGGCCTATAAGGGAATTTAATGTAAAAAGTTGTAAAAAGTAAATGCAAAAAGCCAAAAATAAATAGTAGAAAGGCTACTAAACGTAAGTATAATCAGAAAAGGCAGTGAGATCAAAAGGGCAAAAGTTGCAAAAATCTCCAAAATGGACTAAAATGTCAAAAAGAGCAAAAAGGACACAATAAAGGAAAAATGGTAAAAAGAGCAAAAAGTAAATATAGTAAAAATAAAAAGAATGGTGCCCTGCGCAGACTTTCTCCCATTTTTATCTTAAAAGAAACATTTACTAAAAACTAGTAAGATTTGTGAAGTTAAATAATAGGTATCTACATTGGTGTATAAACATTACGCCAAAGATCATAAATGAAATAATATACGCTATTATTTACTCTATGGCATTAGTAACTAGGAAAGCTGTTACAGAAAAAAGGAGAAAAGAGAACCATATCTGTCCACCAAAGAGCATAAGAATCAAATTCATTTTGAGACAACTGAATTAAAAATTGTAGATATATCTGCCAATATCTCAGAAACTATTGGTTTTATAGAAACATCTTTCAACTAAAATATGTTTATCTTTAATAGTACTACAACTTTACAATGATAAGTTATTTCGTATATCAAATAGTTGGGGATAAACTATCAAAATAATTAGAAAAGATCCCTCGCATTAAGTATCCTCAAAATCATTTTCATAATAAAATGAGAATTGCCATATTATTTATAATAATAAACAGTGTATAGATATAAACTCGAATCCAAATCGTTAGATCGAGTTTTGATAAAATCGATTTTTTCTCTTTTTGCCGTACAGTAATCTACACTTAATTTTAGGGTTAGCTCTCTAATTCCAAACATCCCTTGAGGGGACTTTATGAAAACCCCAGATACCAAGTTTTAGGCCAATTGGTAAAATAGTTTAGGCTCTAGCCCGAGGTACAGACATATGACATCGCGAAAACCACTTTTTCTGTTTCAGGCGGTAATGAAACGTCAACATTTATCAAATTCTAGATTTCGATTTTATTTATGATTTTTTTTTTGTGATTGATCTGAGGAGTCAAGAAAAAGAAAAAAAATTGTATACAGGTAAAGGGGTGAGAGAAATAAAAATGGTTAAAATATTAAAAAGTGGCAAAATAGCCGAAAATTTTAAAAAGGGTAAAAAGGTTAAATACGTTAAACCGGATAAAAAAGGGTGAAAAGTGAAAATCTAGGAAAAAGTGTACTGAGGATGAAGGGTTAAACAATAATAAAAAGATTATAAAAGAATAAAAAGTGCAAAATGGGTAAAAAGTTTAAACGGGGTATAAAAAGATAAAGAGGGTAAGTGCAGTAAATAAATACTAGAATAATTTTATTATGATTTCATTACAACACTTTAACAACTAATAATTTATGCTGTGACATTCTACTTTCCCTTTTATTAACATCAACAGGCAAGAGTTCAACATATTGTGTATTAATCCTCAAAATAAATGTCAGCTTTTAAAATATGTTCAGATTATAGCTCTGTTTTTAATCTCTACCCATCTTACAGGTATAGAAAGTATTGTGATCGTCGAAAAAATAGAACTCGAGATTTTGATGAATCTTGACGTTTCATGAACCCCCTAATTCAAAAGAATGGTTTTTGAATTTCCACCTGTCTGTTTGTACCTGGGACTAGAGCCTAAACTATTTTACTGATCGGGCTAAAGCTTGGTATTTAGGATTTTGATAGGGTTTCCCTGAGGGATTTTTGGAATTGAATATCTAACCCTAAAATTAAGGGTAGTTTACTGAAGGGCAAAAAGATAAAAAGTTGATATTCTCAAAATCGGATTTAACGATTTTGATTAAATTTCATTTCAAAATATTAATAAATATTCCAAACAAAATGTATACTCTCAATATTTCGGCAAAATGACTTTAAGGGCTCCGGTATAATGTGTAAATTATCATTTTCTATCATATCTCCGAAACTATTTTAGATATGAAATTACTTATCGCTACAAATATGTATATATATTTATAATACAAATATTTTATTCAAAACATATATTTATAAAACCAATAACATTCAAGCTATACGCAAATACATATATTTTTTAACTTTTCGGAAACTAAAGGTAAAGTATTGCGACCCTAAAAAAAATCTAACCTGAAATGTTGATGGATGTCGATATCTCATGAACGCCTGAACCCTAAAAAGTTGTCTTTGGAATGCAGTCTGTCTGTGTGTCTGTTTAGACTTAAAATTAAGAGTATTTAATTAAGGGCGAAAAGAGTAAAAATCGATTCTCTCAAAATCGGCTCTAACGATTTTGATTAAAATTCATATCCAGGTGTTGATTAAGATTATAAATAAACTGGCTGCTATCATTTTTCTATGAAAATGACTTTTAGGGTACTTTACAATAGAAACAATAGAGCGAGAGAGTCCGTGGGGGAGTTTCGTACCATTTATTACATTGTGTATTAATTAGCATAATTTCGCGTTTCATATCACAGTCTAAACCAATACAGGATTAATACTTGAATATAATTTAAGATTTGGTTACTATTCCCTGTGGTTAGTTTTATATACTAAAAATAATAATGTTACTTTATAGATTCCCCGTATGGAGAACAGATACTACACCAGCTAGTATATTTATAAGGCAGAAAGTAAGTGTGTTGGGGAGGGGGAAGGGGGGGGGGNNNNAGGGGGGGGGGGCAAAAAATATAAGGTACTTATAAATTAGCTGAAGAGTGAATACTCGGCAGCAAGGTAGATGGACCTCCCTAAATAAGCAGAAAAATATAAATATGGGAAATTTCATAATGAGGGTCTAAAAAATAGAACTTCTATAGTTATTTAAAAAAATTATATGAAGTATAAATTAAAATTGAGCTGACAGGTAGAGGGACAGATCCAGATAACCAAATAAATCTTGAAATAGTAAATGTCTAAGAGTCGGTTGGTGAAAGGGGAGGAGTGTTCAGAACTTCCAAAATGTATTATAATGAACTACTTATCTGATTGTGGTAGAGAATTGAAATTTTTCAGGCATCTAAAGGTACTACTCAAAATAATAATTATAAAAGTCTGATTTTTTTATTTTCTTGGTCGAACCATGACAAATAGAGGAAAAGGTGTATAAACAGAAGGAAAAACTTTAATTTTGGAAGAAAATTTCTATTTGGCAGCCAGATAGAAGGACAATTCTAGATAACTAATAGAGCTTATTAAATTTATAAATGTAAGTTAGAAAAATGGGTATGGAAAGGAGGGTTTAAAATTTCAAAAAAATAATAAAAACAGCTACATCCTCTCGAATATAGGTTATTTTATATATATATATATATAAATTATATATAAATTTTATATATATATGAGATATTTATGTTCATCATATATATTTATTATATATATTGATTTATTTTATATATTTATTTTTGATATACATATAAAATAATATATGTGTATTTACTATATATGTGTGTTTATTATATATAAAATAAATATCATATATTTATTATATAGGTCTATTTAATAAATATATGTGTCTATAATAAATATACTATACATAGTAAATATGTATATTTATTTTATATAGCATGTATATAATAAATATGTATCTGTAAGGTCACTACTTTCTTTGGGTATCCAGTAGCTAACCCTAACTACAGCACTACCACGGCACCGTAGTGACTTACATGGTTGGGATTGACCCCGAGCGGTTGGGGTTGGAATGGATGGTTCGTGGGGAGTGAGACTCGAATGTTAGTCCATAAATGAATATTTATTAATTTATTCAGGTGACTAAACTACTACATAGGTACACGGGTAGATCTCCCGTGACGAGGGAGCAGGCACAATAGTGGAACTCACAAACCTTCCGTTAGACCCGCGATCGACCCTCCGGCGGGGTGAATTACCAGATCACATTTTATTCCGTTGTTAGTCAGTCGTTGCTAGATACCGACCCACATGCACTCAGCATGGCTCCAAACACTCAACAACTGTCTTATTCTAGTACCCAAAATAGCTGATCTCCATATTCCACCAGTCAGGAAGGTCCATCGGTCGCCCTGGCTCGCTCGTCAACAGGGTGCAAGCTATATGAGATATATGCTATTCTCAGCAGGATGGTAACCCAAGGAAATGTACAAGCGTAGGTTAATATCTTGCCAGAATAAACCTTAAAGGTAGATCTCCCGTGACGAGGGAGCAGGCACAATAGTGGAACTCACAAACCTTCCGTTAGACCCGCGATCGACCCTCCGGCGGGGTGAAT
This sequence comes from Timema genevievae, assembly GCA_902155825.1. Lineage (NCBI taxonomy): Eukaryota > Metazoa > Arthropoda > Insecta > Phasmatodea > Timematidae > Timema > Timema genevievae. Next base: position 51,882 of record CABFWO010004485.1, read on the forward strand.
TACCAGATCACATTTTATTCCGTTGTTAGTCAGTCGTTGCTAGATACCGACCCACATGCACTCAGCATGGCTCCAAACACTCAACAACTGTCTTATTCTAGTACCCAAAATAGCTGATCTCCATATTCCACCAGTCAGGAAGGTCCATCGGTCGCCCTGGCTCGCTCGTCAACAGGGTGCAAGCTATATGAGATATATGCTATTCTCAGCAGGATGGTAACCCAAGGAAATGTACAAGCGTAGGTTAATATCTTGCCAGAATAAACCTTAAATTAATAATGCTTTTATATATAATAGATATCTATCAAATGTAGTATATGTTTATTATTTATAGTGTATACATATATATGTATATTATATTCAATGAAATCCTTCAAAACACTCAGTTTATGGAAAATTTATAATATTATTGCAATCTTTAGAGCAATTACACTCAATAGATTCGCAAGTAAGACCTGTATGCAATTTACGTTGTTTGATTCATAGTAATAACTCCCTACGCAAAGGTTTGCGATAATTTGCAAATTAGTAACTAATCAATTACATGAAGTAGCTTTCGTGTAATTCCAAACTAACCAACTAATGCAAATACAATCGCTACGCAGTTGAACCGTAGTCACGTGAGTTCCATATCAAAAGACAATAATTAAAAATGCAATCGGTTGCAGTTAATATTTAACTTTGAAACAGAGCGAAACATAATTTAAAATTTAAATTGACTATAGTGGAGAAAATTTGAGTAATAAGAGAATTTAAGGAAATTTTGCCTTCTACTATACATAAATTAAATTTGATTAATTATTTCAGTTAATATTTTTTGATGTGTGATAAAAATTCATGTTTTATAATTTTGTAATCATGTATGAATTTCTTTCACATTTAAAAAACACTGTTTGCGATTTACAATTCGTATTACTCCTAAAATAAACACAGTAAAGTTTGGTAGGTTTTTTATTTAGGGAGAAGCGTATTTAACGACAACTTTCTGAACCAAATTACTAAATCAACACACGTCTCTAAATTTCACCAATTATTAATTTTTTAGTCATGTAAAGAATTGAACCAAGAATCCTTATTCAATAGGCAAACTCTATGTTTAGTTAATTTTTATGTTGAACTATAGCATATTTTACTATCCTGTGTTTGATTGAATAAATTTAGAGCTAATGTAATATACTTTTGTAACAATTATATAATAATTTATGGCATTATAAAGTAGAAGCAATTCATCGAATTATATTTTTACTGGTGGACGTATAGACATTTGATTAATTTAATAAAATACTCCATAAATGTGTTAAAATATATTTTTTATTTTTTAATATAATTTAACACAAATTTCCATGAGTATGACAATGATAATTGGTGAAGAATTTGTAAATATATCTCATGAAACCGAAATTTGCAAGTCGTTTTCTAATTTTATTTTAAGAATATATATACTAATATATATACACAAATATTACCAGTAGTATTTTTATTAGCACTATCATTACTATAATAGGCACGGTAGTTAAATAGTATCAGACTCACCAGCCTCTTGAAAGATATGTTCAAATTTGTTTATAGCAAAATATCCACCAATTATGAGGAAAATAGATAGTGTTGCATAGAGAACAAGTTTGGATATTATATAAACTTAAACTATTCATACATATATACATGCCCGCATGCATACATACATGCACACATGCATATATACATGCCCACATGCATACATACATGCACACATGCATACATACATGCACACAAGTACACATACACGCATAAAAAATACATTACCATACATACATTACCATACATGCATTCTTAATCCATTTTCAATAACGTTTTCCACACTTCCCTACCCTTGTATACTCCCTTTGCTTCAACAACATCCATACACCAAGTCATACTTGCTCTTTTATTCTTAAAACTTTTAATGTTTCTCTTTTTCACACATTCATCTACAATATTTAGCCACGTCTTAGATGGCCTAAAACTTCCTTTTGATTCACACACTCTACCTTCATATATTTGCTTCGTTACTAAATTCACATTCATCCTATCAACATGCCTAAACCAACTTAAGACGCTTTTTTCACATTGACCTATTGGATTCCCTTTCGAACCGCACACCTTCCGCACCCATTCATTAATGACTGTCAATACGAGTTTATCCACATACATTTCTTAAATATCTCTTTCCAACCACATGCATCTTGCTCTTGTATTTCTCCTGTCAAACCACGCTTCACACCCATATGACAATGTTGGCGTTAGCACACTTTTATAAACCACCATCTTTGCCTCTTTCGATAGGTCATTTTTTTCAAGTCCACAACCATCCAACAATTCTCCGAGATGCATTCACCCATCTGTTGATTTCACCATCTATCCTTTAATTTTTTCAGGACATTCTGTCCAGATACACAAAATCATTCACTTGTTCTAACAGTTTTTAATTTACCCTAAGCTGACAATCAGTTCCTGATCCGCCCTTATCAACAGCTATTACCTTTGTTTTGGAGACATTTACACGAAGATCCATTCTGCCTGCCAACACTTTCAAACGATTGAATGCGTTATGCAAGTCACTTTCATTCTCAGCCAATAATACGTTATCATCTGCTTATATCATTACTTACATATTCACATTGTACATTTGTTCACCAACTGCGTCCTCAAAATCATCCCTTATGCACTTGACCATGAACACATTAAGCAACCGTGGAGACATAACACAACTTCGTCTAACACCCTGTTCAATTTCAAACCATTCACTCAAAGCTCCATCCATCCTAAAGTACGTTTTATTTATATCATACACTACCATAATTACATTTAATAACCATGAATCTACACCATATTCTTTCAGAACACTTCTTAACACACTCATATTTACACGATCCTACGCTTTCTCCAGATCAAAATATGCACAATACATTCCTAATTACTGCAATACATTTCTTTATCAGTTGTTGCGATGCAAATATCTAGTCTATGTATACCTAGAATGAAACCACGTTACACAACCCAGATCCTATCATCAGTTTGTCACGCACCCTCTCAACTAAGACTTCATGTTACCACCCACTCTACTACCTCTTAGCTACGGCCACACTAGAATAAAAGGAAAGTGAATGGCATCTAAATGTCATAAAAAAGGTAAAACATTAGCAAGAATTAAATAACAATATGAATGGTTTATTCAAGATAACAACAATTGAAACAATAATTTACATGGCCTCATAAGTCCATCGGAGTTATGTTGAAAATCAAATACATATTATTATATCATTAATTAAGCGCAGTTCGATTATGAGAATGTTTCCAAACATGAAACATAACCTTTAGTCTACTGGGTCAGTCTGAAAGAGACAGCTACTCGACCAAACTACAATATGTCAGATTCACAACAGTGAATATTGACAGAACAAACTTAAACGTTGAAAATTAGAACAAATTATTACTCAATAAGTATCGAGCCAGATATGTATACAAAAAAAGGGCTTGGTGGGCATATTTTAAATTGTTACAAAAGTGTCCGAATAAATAAGAAAGTTTATTTTATAATATAATACCACACAGATATTTAAAAGAACACAAGAGTTTGGCTTACAGACCTCAAGTCAAACTTCCGCGGGACTATTTAATGTCTACACGACTAAAGACGTTAACAAGATCCCTACTTGTTAGTAATAAATAATTTAGCACATGAAAAAAGCCTAGTTATACCACCAGTAATTTCTATTCAATGATTTGGAAAAAACTAAAGTCTAAATTAATCAATCAGCAAAATTTTATGTTACTTTAACATATAATTTAAATAATAATTAAATAAGGAAACATTATCAAAAAGGGAGTTTACCTTTAATAGTAACTACAATATTCAGACAATTTAAATTAAATACTTCAAGCAAAAATTAGTTGATAAATGTGGCAATCTAAAATAGTCAAGTGACATAACAGACACTAGCGCTCAAGTGGCGCCAGAAAACAATTGGTTTCTCATATCAACATTTATGTTCTAAACAAAAAACTTTTAGTTATTATATAACGATGCCTATTAAGGCTTATTCCAAATACTTCTTTAATTTTGAATTCAAATTTGAACAAGCCATAGTTTAAGTCTTTAAAATAATATCGATGGATATATATAAAGAAAATACGTTATCATCCAGTAAATGCCCAAGTCCAGGACAGGACTACTTCTGGTGGTGTCGAATATAAAAGTCGACTTTATCTTCAGATTCGCCATGTTATATAGGTACTAGGTGCTAGGTTTGGAAAGGTGGTGGATCTCCATACTAGTCGGTGACGTCACATCAGCCATTATGATGCTTGCAGAGAAGCACGTAGTCCATCGATCAAGCTTGTAGACTCGCTTCGCTGAATTGATCATGTACTCCATGTTGATGAGGGTCCACTTGACCAATACATCTGTGACGTACACATATCACGCGATGTCTTGGCAATGTCTTGGCGGTTGAAACTGTCTCATTCGCCAGAGGGCAGGATAGTCACCGTCTACTTCTCGAGTGAAATATGCGCCAGTCCTCCTTTGTGTAACTTTGACCAGCCCGCTCGGAACATCAATTGCTGGCTCACCAAGGCTGTTCGTCCCACTCTTCAATCTAGGACGCGACGTGTATCATCCAGTCTTGGAGGTTGTTTTAGCCAGAAGATACAAAGGGTAAGTACATGGACAGTTTGTGATTTCAGGGAGTTTATTCTTGTTTTATATTGTTCTTGATATAGACTGAAACTACCTTGGACTACAATAGAGAAGGTTACTATTGCAGGAAGTTTATTAATTTTGAAGTTTCATACGGAGGGGGTAGTATAAAACTTGTAAGGGAAAGCCTAGGCGTGTAGATTAATATGGGGGGTAGTATGATGTAACATTACAAAATGTTACATCCAAAAAACTTTGCCTGAAACACTCAACAAACTAACTGGCTTGTAATTCTTACATCACTCTTAATACCTTTGCCTTTGTACAGGGGAAGAATAGTGACAGCATTCTTCCTGTCACTAAGAACATTTAAAATCCCAGCGCACACATTGAACAACTCATACAATCCGGCAGGTTGTGCCATGCCTCCACACTTAAGCATTTCACTTGTGATCCCCTATAAACCCGCAATTTTGCCATTTTGTAACACATTTGTAGCTTTTAACATCTCAGCCTCATTAATTATTGCACTCATCATAACATTTTCCATATTATCTCCCTCCATCGCTTTCCCAAACTGTGTTCAGTTCAGATCATTTCACCACGCTCATTTTAAATGTCATAGGTATTTCCTTTCACCCCTCGTTTCATTCTCGTTACCCACTTACAGAACATTTTCTTATTTCCTTCAAAATCATTCTGCATTCTTTTTACTTATTTAATCTCATTTGCTCCTTACTCTCCTTTAGACTACTACTTTCTTTGCATTCATCTATTTCTCTTTGAATATATCCCACAAATTCTTACGTTCTGTTTCAATCTTCACAGCAATCATTTGTTGGTATGCTTTTCTTTTTTCACACAGCTTCATTCACCTGTTATTCCACCAAGTATCTTTAAGTTTCCCACCCCTGTAGCTCCACAAACATCTTTCGCACACTCAACTACTGCCTCTTTTATTCTGTTCAGGGCAATTTCTATATCATTATCATTTGTTTCGACATTCCATTCACGCTCTTGTATTTAATTTATTTACCATAAAACTGTTGGAATTAATTTTTTAACAGAAATCTAAATAACAAAAAACTTAAAGTGTGTGATTAAAGTGAGCTATTTTACTTAAATGTTAAATTATAGTATATATTAATAAATTTAATTAATTATATTAATGAAAAATGCAATTTTAATCGTATTTAAAAAGACAGATCAATATGTTAACTGCGTATAAGACACGGTGTGTATATATATTATATATGTTTGTGTGTGTGTGTGCGTGTGTGTGTGCGTGTGTGTGTGTGTGCGTGTTTTAATTACTAAATAAATGATGAAAAATTTCGTTTTTTATCATAAAATAAAATTACAAAACCAAGATAAAAGAGGTTAAACATTGTCGGAACTGATAAATAAAAAGACTTGTGACTTAATTTGAATTTTTGCGAAGACCGTGTGTATTATGATACCACAATTTATTTCCATACATAGCACAAGCTGTGTTTCATATTTATCTTTTTTCATGAGAGCGTGGTATTTTTTTAGCTAGTAAATTTAGTTTTAAATGGGAATAACATTTTTTTAACTGAAAAATAATGCATGTTTTAAATAAAATCTTCCCCTTTAAAAAAAACTGAAGCCACATTGTAGTGAAATCCAATATCATCTCCGTTATGGAAACAAAATATGAAAACGAAGGAAAGTGGTTGAGTTGAGTGGGGTTGAGAAGGGGGGTGGGCTATATCACAAGAGCCCCCTACCGCTTAAAGCTAGACGCTGTTCACACGATACATTGCAGATATCGGTAAACTAGTTATACTTCACTTAGAAGCATACAGTTCAGGAATTATAGTGTTAGCTCGCAGGGGGTTAAAGGAATATAAGCGCTTGAGAGTGACTCACTTTTAGAGAATTAAATGTTTTTATCGGTTTTTCACGTTGTTGTTTATATTATGTTTGTTCTATTATTTACTATTACATTAATTTATAATTAGATTATATAATGATACTTGATATGTAATATTAACCAATAAATAAAAACTCTAGGAATAAGAGACTATATTCACTAAACTATCTGGAAGCAAATCTTACAGAGATTTTCCAATCTACTACAAGATGGCATGTTATGTTAATCAATAAATCAATATAGGAAATCCCTATTTGTACAGCAATATTTAGGTAGTTACATTAGTGTATATCAATTTAGATTTATCGTTATACCGGCTTATACTTAGCTTTTAATAACCATTTAAGAATGGTTTTTATAGCCTGCTGACGTGGTTGTCGAAGGAATTAAACCATGCATGTGAATACCGTTTGTGTGATTTTTAATATTTTTTCTTGTTTTTGCTCTTGTATAGACCTATTATCTATCTATTTATAGAACCTACCTAACCATAAACTGAAAAATAAGCACGATAACAATCACCTGTTTCTAGTTGACGTTGCGAATCAACTTGGGGTCAACAAACATTAATTATTGGAGCGTGTAAAATGTGACGTCACTCAAGCTCACTACGAGGTATTACGTTAATTTTCATTGTGTTAGTAATTTTTTGTTATTATTTAACATTTATTTTTAACTATCATCAGTCATTCTAAAACATTATTTTAACTTCATAAAACATTCTACCATAAAAAAGATTTTTTTTAAACTTAGGGTACAGGCATGAGGTCAAATAATAATAATGATGATGATGATGATGATGATGATGATGATGATGATGATGATGATGATGATGATGATGATGATGATGATGATGAATAATAATAATAATAATGGCATGTCTGGGCTACATTTATCGAAGTCATCTCCATTTATTTTAAACCTTGGCGTAAAGAACCGAATTCAGACCAATGCCTTAAAAAGCAAATGTAAAAACATCACTGGTGAAAGTGTGTGAAAATAAGTCAGGTCTCATTTAGTCTGGTTCGCCATTGACGGGGAGGTCTTGACTTTAAATCCCAGTCAGGCTTATTTATCGAATGTTTTCCCGACCTCTATCCAATCAAAGTGGGTAAATTTCCTCTAATTTTTGCTTTCCTTGGGCTTACCCCATTGCGGATAATAAGAGGCGAAGGGGAAAAAGTAATATTCCTTTCTCTGGCGTAAAATAAGAATAAGAATATCATGCAAATATTATTTTCGTCATGAAGATACTATCCTTGTAACAAATACAACTAAGGCCCTATAGCGCTGGTCAGCCTACCAATGAATGTCATTTATAAATTTAATATAATAAACTACCCCAGTTTTTTCTGTGGCAATACATCATCAGAAAGCGGGGCTAAGGCTTGCTATTCAAATCATCCTATTGCCTAGATAAATATCGAAAAATTAAACTATCTAATTGTTGATCAAAGCTCATGTTTTTCTCCAAAATCAAAACTAAGGATTGTTTAAGTTTCAAAACTACAAGTTTTCAAATATTTTAAAAACAAATGTGTACGCCTTTCCTAAACCTTCCCTGTGGGAGGCCTGAATTAAAATTAGAGCGCTTATAAACAACCTCTTCAAAAATATTTTAATAACGGCACTGGTTTTTATATAGCATTGTGTTTATAAAATTTCTTATAAACACCGGAATTCTAATTTTTGTATTTTAATTTTTTTGTAAATCACTTTTTGTCTTGCAGCAAAGCAAATTTAATATATAACCTGAATTTGTTTGGATAAACTTTTTCCTTCCTAAAGTTTACATTCTTTACTAAGAAAGAAAGATGACTTAATAAATAGCAACAATATTTAATAAAATTAGTTTCATAAGTGGTGTTCCACTAATAAAATAAATGTAACCGTGTAAGAGAGGGGTTAAAAATCTACATTTTATACCGTGAATAAATTCAGGTGTAAGAAAAGAAAGAGGGCTGTAAATTAGGTTATATTAAAGCTTATGGCGGTCTCTCTTAAGCTTGAGGCTCCTCCAAATTGACGAGGTGAGTATAAAGAGAGCACTTAGTCTAATGAGAAGGTGGTGTTCTGGGAGTTAGACTGGGAGAGACTGGATCTCTGGAGATCATAGGGTAAGTTTACATAGAGGTGCTAGCTGGCATGTTTCACTAGAAGATAATTAGTGGGGATTTCAAGGAACTGTCCCAGCGCTTACCATGAGATATTATACAAGTCCTCAGTGGGGCCGGTGAAGGGCTAGACCTTCAGGAAAAGTCAAGGGCACTCTGCCGGCTTGGTTGAAAAAAATGTTATTTAGAATAATTAATTATATTATTTTAACAAGGCTAATAATTTTAAAAACAATTCCCAATTATTTCATATGCGTAGGGTATAACTGAAATTATTATGAACTATTCCATGTCCCATATCGGTGAAGGCCCTAATGACCTCATTGTGTCGACGGGCCTAGAAAACCAAGTAATAGTAATAATAACAATAATAATAATAATAATAGTAACATATCAGTGAGAATGTGGACTAAATGTCAAGCTCATATAGTCTTGTTTGCCATCAACGAAGATATTTGTTCTATAATCTATGACATTAAAATATACAGCTATATTTTAAATGAGTGATTCGAAAATGGGTTTATTAATACACAATATTACTGACTGAATAATTTAGGAGGGGAAATTACTACAAGTGCAGGTAAAAGGAATTAGGCAACGTGGAATCAAGACCAGTGAGATTTCTACTTGATACCTTTATAATAATCCTAAGATATTCAGGATTGTTCTATTTTTAGGATTTTCTGAGTTGGTTCTGGACATAGTTGACTAACAGGGCTTATAAAATTCCTGTACATCTAGTAGCATACATCAGAACTTGATCCATGAGCTGTAATTTTAAAACATTGCCCTTCACTGTAACAAACTGGTTAAGGTGTGACCATGAGTTTGGATAAACATTTTCGATTCCGAGTAGGGCAGACGAAGATATTTACTATTTGCTATCCAATTCATATAGAGCTAGTGTTGATGGTGTTTTATTAGGCGTACTAGCTTAAGTTCATTTGTAATTCATCTGCTATTTTAATGTTAGCTTAGAACGTGGAGTTGAATATCACCAAACATCTTAACTATAAGATTAAACACATAAATATTAAATTATTGTAAACACTTCTACTTTTAAAGTTTATATCAGTATATTAACCTACTCATCTACGTAAGTAAAAGGTGGCTTGGTGGTCTAGAGGACTTCTGTGCTGGAGGTCCGGTGCTCAATCCTCGGTCCCGACACAGATTTATCTGATTACCAAACCCTTCCTTCACCTCTGACAAGACATGTATTAATCACAACTTGTGAATGTGTGGAGTGCCAGGCCTCCACCGTGGTTCGGATCCCACGTTAAACTGTAAGTCTTCCATTTCGTCTCGCTATCACCCTACCATTACATATTAGCGTATAGCCCGAACGGGTCGTAAGACGTGATGCTAATACGTGAACGAACAGTATGAAAACTATTTTAACAATAAATTGTTCAACTGTTTAAAACACAAAGCAATATTCACGTATCCATCCATCCATCCATCCATCCATCTAGTTTATAGGGTCATTTAATGAACAATTAATATTTTCACATTTGCAAATAACTGACTTACAAACTTTTAGCTTTAAAAATAACCTGATTTATATAGGTGGCTAACAAAAGTAGATCCAATAAACTTGTAAATTACAACCGTAAGAAAACTGTGTCAAAATATAGTAGGTAGGTGTGATTTTAAGCTAATAGTTGAATAATTTTTATAAATATATTTATCAAGAAAGTTTGTTTTTTATAGGAAGGGTAATAGTTTAGAAATATCTAATAAATCTTGTCTCTATATTGTTTAAAGTAAATAAATCATTTAAAAGTGTTTTTTTAACTTGCAAAAGAAATATAATGCTCTAAAATGTCCATAAACATTTTTATTTGAAATAAGATAAGTCATATTGTATCAGGCAGGTGTAGTTACTTAATATATAAAAATATCGTAAATTAAGGTCAAATTATTATTATTTATATAATTGTTGTATTATATTTATTATTATATTATTATTACTATAACTATCATTATTTTATTATTATTAATATTATTATTATATGCGTTAGCTTTCATAATTATGTGGTAAAATTAAATAAATTGAACAAATTAATGATTAGTTCATAAAATTTTAAGTTGAATCAACTAGTTTATTTATAGACAACATCGGTGGGCACGCGGACTAAATATGAGTCTAGTTTGGTCTATTGGTAATGGGTATGTTGGGGTTCAAATACCGGGTGGGTGAGCAAATGATGGCTTTTACTTAATGATTTTCCACTCTCTCACCACGTAAATGCGCGTACATTTCCTATACATCATGTAATAATCTCTTAAACCCATTAGCCTGTTAAAATGCATATAGCCTGAACGGATATTAGACGCTAAGGAAAATAAATATGAAATAAATATAAATAATTGTTATTTAGATTTTAGTTTTGTTTGTGGTTTTATCCGATAATAGCTTCTAAACTTTCAAGCAACGCATATTTTTTACAATGAAACCAAGTATTTTGTATTGAAAATTAATTCTAAGTCATTAATTTACTCGACAATTATGATAATTATGTAAGCTAGAACGTCTTAAATCGTTTTAAATATCCTACGATAATATCCGTTCATTGGTGATAAAAATTCATTTTTGGCCAAAAGTAATTAAATTAAGATAGCAGACTTCAATTGATTTGTTTGTTTGCTTTAGAAAGCCCTCAGAGTTTCCTTTTATTTCCTCGCCCCCCTCCCCTCCCCCTTTACCCGCCTTTAACAAATTTCGAAAAGTAGTTCAGCAAACACTCCTCCTTCAACTGGTAATTGAATTTCCTTCATTTAAATAATTGTTTGAGCTTTACCCAATCCTGGAACCCGGGGTTTGGGTGACTACCAAGATTAAATTTGACACAGACTGTATGAGAGAAGCTTTATTAACTTTTTTTTTAGCTCTGCTAAATAAAAATTATATATTTTTTTGTTTTAGTAATTAACGCAGCTAGTTGTAGAGTGATCAATATTTTCTCATTTATAATCACTCCCCTTGTATTTTTGACAGTCAACTATTATGCACACGAGCAATCAACCCGGATGGGTATTAAGACGCGGTGTTTAAAAAACAAACTATTATGCAATGGAAAAATAAAATAAATGGTACGGCGCACCACACAGACTTTCTCTCTCTTTCTATAAACTCGTAAGATTTTTGAACGGAATAATGTACATTGTAT
>CABFWO010004486.1:0-34307 GCA_902155825.1 Timema genevievae
GATAACAGCACAGAGCATTTTCATTTTAAGACATGAGGTCTAACACGAATGATACTTTCTCACGTACCAAGGCGGCCCCCTTAAGGACGGTCTCTTAGTTGTTTTGATAATAGTCGCTATGATTGCTGGTCATTCTCACTGTAACAGTCGATTTGTAATTAATCAACTATTGAAATTATCATGTAAACGTCAGCAATATGTCCAAGGTATATATTGTTTGACTCACATTGTATTAGGTAATCCAAAATTGGGAGGTTAAGATAAGCTTGAGTAGATTTTCCCCATGGTTTTCTCACACTCTTTCGACGCTAAATAGGGTGAGTTTTATCTGATACAATGTTATTATATTCGTATCTGTTGACACTTGGATCCATGTCAAGTTTAATTAATCGGTTTTGCCACTGTCTGTTTTCGAATCTCACTGAGTGTTCTGACTGTGTTTATTCCATAGTGGTTCAACACACTGTCTTCACGCAAGTGTAGGTACAGTACATTTAAGATAAATTCTACTATCCTCATCTCTACCTTAGCGTAGGGCCTGAATCAAGTCGATAATGAGCTTGCTATGGAAAATAAAATAATTACTATAAATGGCTCAAATAGGAGTCAAATACAATTTAACTCTGTTTTTATAGCACCACCACATCTAACTAACCGTTCGTGCAGTAGTACGCTTATGTACCAATTACGACAATAGTTTTAGGGATAGGCCAGATTATATTTCAAGGAAGTGCTTCTTCATTTGCGGGGAGGTAGAGTGGAAAACCAATTTGGTAAAAACTATATTCAGTAAACCCTACTGAGATTCGAACCTCAATCTTCCCATCATCTGCAGTCTAGTCTACTGGAGAGGGTAGTGAGTTAGACCATGCGGCCAACAAAACGGGTCTGAGCTCTGTTTATAGCGCATGTGCGACAAAGTTAGGGCTTCCTGACTAGATTCCAGGCATGGCCAATATATTATCATTGGTTAATTTTTGACAGGACTATATGTTGCGTCTGTTTTGTTATTTTTTTAGTCTGAAGGGTGTACGTTAATAGAGTTATTTGGTTCCAAATGTCCATGTAAATGCCAAATTTACAAGTCACATGATGAACAAGAACAAACACCCTCACATGGTTAAATACGGCTTTAAACATCTTAAAATAAGAACTTAATGTAGTTTCGTCGAGATAGAGCAATATATTATGTAGTATTTAAGATACCCTTAGTAAATGCATTAGTATTATAATTCAGATATCCACAATTACACATTCTTTAATAAACTCTATATTTTATTATTACCGATTTATTAGTTTTACTATTAATACATCCTATATTAAAGTTGTTTGAAAATTAATCGGTATTTTAGACAATTTACCAAATATTGTACAAATCTTTTTATTGAAATTAATATAGTTGTAAAAACCATATATTATATGCTAGATAAAAACTATATTTATTTTAACTAAAATTGTTGAAAATAATAGTCAATTTAAATAACATAAATGTTTAGAACAAACAAAATAATACATAGGTCAAGTTCTTAAGTTTAAAAAAATAAAATCCTCAATTTTAAATTTTAGAATTTTCGATTTAAAGACCAACTACTTTTATTTTAGTGACATATAGCCATTTACGAGGTCCAATAAGCTTGTCCAATATCTACCCAAGTTAATATCCTAATCCTACTTTAGAATGTACTTGTGTAGCTAGAGAGATGGAATGTATTGTGTTTATAATGTTGGTTTATCGAGGAACTGTTATTAGGTTGAAAGGGCAGAGATGTGTGGAAGATAAAATTTAATCTCGTCAGTGGGGCCGACCTAGGTAATTATTCACTATACTTTGGTACTGAACAAGGCTGGAGTTTGATGTACAGTACAACTTGGCCTACGGTTAAATTTTAGTCGGACTGCAGGAAAAATTACAAGATCTACTTTCACATATTCGTACGCCAAGTATTGGGATTTTCAACTGTCACTTGTCAATATCTATAAAAGTAACTAATTAAATATAAAATGTTATTAATTTTAGCCACAAAAGTGTATGTTTGTATTTTCTAAAAGGAATTTATAATAATAATTGGACTTCAAACTCCGCTTACCTTGAAAGGTAAAGTTCTCTTAAAGGGCGATACTATTGACCTATCTTATAGGTCAGGGCGGTCCAACACTTTTAATCCCATGGGCTATCATTATCAGTTTGCATTGTGGGCCGAAGATATATTTAGTAGCCCCATAAACATAATAGAGGACTACAAACAACACCTAATAAACAATTATTTCCAATACTTATAATAAATTGTATTTTGGTTTAGTAGAATCTTTCAAATTTTACAGCTAAAATACATAGCTTGTTAATTCCCCAAAAATGTATTATGAAAAATATGCACGCACACACACTTTCACAAAACAATTTAGCATTATAGATATATATTAATAAAATTAATTTATAATAAAAGGTAATCATGACATTTTTAAATAAATATTTATATTTGATTCATTAGCTATTTCACATCTGTAACTGAGGGCTTCCTTTTAATTTTCCTTCAGGATATTGTGGAGGCTACATTTTCAGTTAACGCGCACGCCAGTTGGACCACACTGAGGTAATCTATTGTATGAATGTGCAAAGTAAAGACCGATACACACAAAATGCTAAGCTAAGCTATGCTGTGCTGTGATAAGACTTTGTCAGTTTGGTTTCGCACTTATTGCTAAGCTAAGTTAAGCAATGGTCCCTCTTTCCCCCACGAGTTCAGTGTTGTTTCTTTCTGGTCTGCTCCAGGCCGATTCACACAGAACGCTAAGCTAAGCTAAGATTTGCTCTGCTAACTCTTTAGAAAAATAGCGAACCATGTATTTAAATGTGTTGGTTCACACAGAAAGCTAGGCTATGCTATGCTAAGCTAAGCTATGCCCTGCTACGCCACGCCATGTTTTTTCCCGATTGCTGGCCGGGCAATTTTCCCATCTCCCATCTTGATCCATCTTACGTTGCGCATGCGCATAGTGCAACTTGTGCTCCGTGTTGAACAAAATCAGTGCTGGTATAGTAAAAATAACTAAAGAAGTGTTGAAGTTTTGTTTTCAGTTTGTTTCAAGTGTATTTAAGTAATATTCTATTTAGGTTTTATATTTAATAAATGTTTTTATATCAAAGTAGAAGCGTTAATTGGACAAGTCAAACCTCAAACCTCCTAAATTTTCTTCATCTTTCAAAACAGCTGCTAACAGCAGCATCTTTTCTTCCTCAGTACTATCATCTGAACTTAAACAAGACATTTTGGAGAACGCCATCATAACTAAACTTCACTGGAGCAGATCAGAAAATAACACAATAATTCTGGAATGAAAAGCGGAACCATAGATTAGCTTAGCTTAGCTTATAATTCTGTGTATATTGGCATTTAAGCCTGTCTAATTTCTGAATAAGCGAAGGGTGCATGCGGGTACACATAGTAGAGTAACTTAAGCTTAGTCAACGTTTTTTAACCACTTCTTTTACCCATATAAATGGGGTGAGTGCTCTTATTTCAACATTTAACCACCCGCCTCACTGGCATAGTTAGCTAACGCGCTAGTCGTGTTGAGATAGACTGCCTAGGACAGGGATGTCGAGGTTAAAATCTCGGTCGGGTGAACTAGGGGATGGGGGGTACCTAAATGGTTTTCCACTCTCCCTCCACACAAATTCGTGCTTACGTCCTCTAAATTATACCTTCCCAATTCCAAATCCATTAGCGTAATTAGTACTTAAACGTATAACCCGAACGGGTAGTAAAAAGGGGGACCAGACAAAAACATTTATCCACTTACTTAGGCTGTAAAACTAAGTTATAAGCTTCAGTTATGCGATATAAGAGCACATTTTATTGTCTGGTAGTCCTACACCTTAGCTCAGTTGGTAGAGTGTCTGCCTACTGAACTAAGGGTCCCGGGTTCGATTCCTGGCATGGCCGAAAATTTATCATTTATGAAAATAAGGGTCTACACTTTCACAATGATAAATTGACGGCCGGGAACTGAGTTGTGTGCCTGTCCTAGTCTTAAGCTAGATTATAATGCAAATGAAGCTACGACAGGCCTAGCAAGACGGTAGTGGAAAATATATGACTTGAATAAAACACTGACCCAGGCCACAGGCGGGAAACACTAATGGCTGTAAGTAAGTACATCGTCAGGTAGGATAAAATACCATGAAGTGCTTTAACAGCATCCTTATAATCGCAATGTCTATTAATGCATATAAGTACACTTTTAAAGTAGAGATAAGAAAGGCATGATCTAGAGAAAACGTAGCTGCATTTATATGGAAATAATATGGAAAATCATTTAGGAAAGCCACCCTAATCGAGGTTAGAACTCCAATAACGTGACACCGGTAACCAGATTTAATGCAAGAGTGACGCATTTGACCATGGGACCACCGATGCGAGTGCGAAGTTCATAGTTTAGTAATAATAAAAAAAAATTGGCGTATAATCCGAATAGGCAGTAAGACTAAGTGAAAAAAAATAGCAATACCTTTAACACAAGGGTAACTAATGATTTAATCCAAGGAGTTGGATTGAGGAGGAAAATGCTCCCGCCATAATATGAAAAGAGAACAAGGAGCTAATAAATTTTTTCTGTGATTTTTTTTTACTTATATCTATATTTTTTATTTAGCATCGCGTCTTACTACCCGTTCGGTATTATACCACCCCCAGTTCACCCGACCGAGATTTGAACACCAATGTTCTAATCCTCAGCAGTCTAGCTCAACATGATACTAGCGCGTTAGCTAACTACAACACCGAGGTGGGTTTGTATCTATTATCTAAGGCATGTATTACTTAAAAACAATTTTCAAACTTGTGAGATTTTTCTAAAACATAGCCCTATCCTGTTTATTTTGTAAGGTTTCAATCACAAGAAAATCTTTATATTGCAGCTCCTGCTCATTCTCGGAGTTAAGTTAGTAAAGCGTAGCCTTACGGCTCTAGATGACCCGGTTTCGATGCCAGTGATGAATACATTTTGTAGCAAAGATGTTCTTGTTCTGATAAAAGAACACTTTAAAATACTTGGTAAACTTCACAAAGTTTACCCTGAAAGATAGCAATTTTATCTATGGTTCTATTATAATATAATACATACCATGATGGAGCCAGTGCTTGCAGGGTTAAGGAAAGGTACAATTTATGTGTATATGTATATATATATATAAGAATTGTTTATATATATAAGAATTGTATATATATAAAGAATATATAGATATATAAATAAATATATATATATAACCTTTTCAAAATACAAACAATTTTCCCTATACTATTAGTGTTACTAATTCTATATATATATTGATATTATATATTAAATGTTACAGTGGGAGGTTACATGAATTGACGTATTAATACGTGAAAGTAGATCTTAGTAGCCTTCTAGCGTTTATCATACGAAAATTGGACTGTACATTAAGATCTACGTGCAATAGTTTTTTTTTAATTTACAGTCATCGTGTGATTTAATTGTATTTGTTAATCTTAACTATTCATTAAAATAGTGTTATGTAATAAAATTACATTTTTACTGGTTAAGTATCAAATATGACCTACATCTGACAGATTTAGTTGTCATTTTCATAGGAAAACCCTTTTATTTAATACAAACATAATCTGTTGTGATCAACATTGATAGCATGCTACTATATTATTGTTGCTGTTTTAAAGGTATTGATAATATCTATTAAAAGTGACAGTTGCCGATCACATGAATACGTAAAAGTAGATCCAGTAACTTTTCTAGTAGTCAGATAAAACTCTTCTTGTGAAAATTCAACCTCATAATAGTTCGTATTCTAATTGTGTTTAAGTTGGTTCTAATACTAAGCTATTCAATCGCATATCTCCTGGCATGTCGTGATTAATATATGGAGTTAGTTTGTAAGTCGAGGGTAGATGGGTTGTCGGCGGTCGTGAATGCGGCGATGTCCCGCGGTCCAGGGAGGCTGGATGCAGCGCGAGACGAGGCGAGATGACAGCAAAGGGAAGGTGTGACTAATGTGATCCATCAGGTGAAGTGATGTTGTGACAGGAGGAACCCGTTACAACCCCGAGATATCATACATAAACATGAGCCCGCCGGAAGTGAGACACGCAAGGAGGGGAGAGGGTGCTGTAATTAGGGATCTGGGATCGAACTCTTCCCACTACAACTTACTAGCAGCCCACTTTAGAGCCCAAATGGTCAAATCTTTAAGGCGTAACTCTTGTGTTAGACCAGCCTGCTGATGATGGGGAGATCGGGGTTCTAATCTCGTTCGGGTCTACCGAGGGTGTTTTTTTCCTAAATAGCTTCCTACGCTCCTAACCCCCCAGTTGCAGGTAGAGGACCTCTAAAATACATCCTCCTAAACCCTATCCCGTTACTATATGATCATGAATGAGTATAACCTGAACAGGTATTAAGATGTGGTGCTAAAACAAAGCCTGATAATAAGGTAAAACGCAATTCGTTGGTCGAATGTTTTAAGGCGGTGGTTTTCAACAGGTGGAACCGCGGAAGGGTTAGAAGGTGTGCTGCGGGATTTAGGGGAAAGATAAAAAGAAGCGAGGAAATAATATTTGGAATACAAATAAATCTTTTTGAATCCACGATCAACATTATTAAAAACAAATATATATTAGAACTTTAGTCATTGATCTTCTAAACACATTCTCAATACTCCTTTTACTTTACAGGTAGAGAAAGTATTGTGATCGTCAAAAAAATCGAGCTCGAGATTTTGATGAATGTCGACCTTTCATCATTACCCCCCGAACACTAAAAAGTGTTTTTTGCAACATTAATGTAAATCTTATTTCAATGTGTATGCAGGAATTCTTTCAACGTCAATGCCAGTAGAAGTCTTCCTTATACTTTCCCATAAATTAAGCTGTTGTACGTACCGATGGTCACATGGTCCTAGGCGTAAGTCTGTCTCTAGCCTAGTTTGCTGCTAACAGGAGTTTGGAGGTTTGAATCTTGGTCGGATATAATATGAGTTTTTCCTAATGGGATTTATAATTATGTGTTTTCCTCCCTTTTTCACACTAGAGACTAAATTTATTTCAACCCTAAATTTTAAATAAACCCATTAATAACAACGGTTTTAAAAGCAGTAATACAACTAATTTAAAGGTTTTTTTTAGCGTCTGTTACAAGCGTTACTCAGCTAGAAAATCCTGGTTTTCTATTGGCAGTAGCGGATATGTAGCCGTATTATGAGGTTGGGACACCATGTAGGTGCTCTTACATCGGACCGATAAGATAACGTGATCATAATGATGATTTATGTGGTGGCACACATATAAACCAGGAATAACTCCTATCATTCCCCATGTGATTAAAATACGGTTCTTTTAATCATTATTTGTAGTAAATATCTACATTTTAGTGTATCATTGTGTTTTTGTCAACACAACAAATTTTCCCCCTGAGTAATCATTTATTTCAAAATTAAGACCAGGATATTTTAAATAGCATGAAATTTGGAGATTTCTTATGGTTTTATCGCATAGGCCGCAATGAATAAAATACAAGCTCATTTTAATTTGTTAACGTAGAGAATAAAATAAAAACCTAAACCAATTACACCCACATTACTTCATTCCTTTTTCAGCTCATAACTGTCTACGATTATAATACTCTCTCGGGCACAGCTTTTAAATGCTTTTAATGAGCGCTAGCCGAATATGTGTGTGTGTGTGTGTGTGCATGTTTGTGTGTGTGTGTGTGTGTGTGTGTGTGTGTGTGTGCGTCCTGTNGTTTGTGTGTGTGTGTGTGTGTGTGTGTGTGTGTGTGTGCGTCCTGTTGCTTCATTAAAAAACCAACAACTATTTGAAAAGGACAATAGAGCGGCATGGCCAGCTAGCTGAGTCCTAGTTTGGTGTGTCGAGAATATGCTATGATCATGATAAACTTAACGTTCACGTAACGTAACCTTCATTTAACTTTCACGTAATGTTCACTTAGTGTAAAAAAACTAGTGTATGATCAGGGATCATGCAATGCAACGTAATGACTCGAGAAAAGCAAAGACAATGAATATGGACTGTTTGAAAACAAATAATTGTTCACTAAAATGATACCCACGCATTTGGGGATTTTTAAGATGCAGTTATTTGCAATAGAATATTACTAGATTTACAAAACAGTGCAACAAGATGATAAAGTTTGATTCACACGTTCGCTGAAAATAGAAAGCAGAATCTGCCTCAGTGGCGCAGCATTTCACACGCTGTAAGTTGACCCGTGATGAATTGCAACGCAAACTTAAACAGCTGATTATCAACATATTTTATTTTCTAGTGGATAAACATATATTTTAGATCCTTCTCCCAATGGATGATTTCAAATTAAAATGCTGTGTCATGGCGCAATTCAACATATCAATACAAACGCTTTACATTAACGGGTTATTTCAAATCTTCTCACAACGGCCAACGAAGCTGTCTGCTCGCTTCTGGATATACAGCACATACGTTGTCAAATGCACAGGTGCACTGATTCAAGATGGTTGGTTCTGAGATTTGATTAGTTCTACTCTGCAGAACATCTCAGGCGGAGCAGACAAAGTAGAGATGAGTTGAACTTTAGCGAAACAGCTCGCGCCGATGAGGCAGAAATCTTGTGATTGGCTTAGGGCTTGTCACGTGAACACGTTTATGTTCTACTCTAGTTTTTCGATGAACGTATGAATCCACAGTAAGACGTTTTATGGTTTGCGAGACGCGAACAAACTAAACCAAAGGAGTCGGCTTCATACTATATATAATCAAACAAATGACGTACTAAATACAAAATAGCCATGTTGATGTGGCTCGCAACATGATTAGCTAGCTATAACACGTGGAACCTTCACTTAAAGTTCACGTACGGTGAAAGTTCTTCCCTAGACAACTCTTAAGTTAAGTGAACGTTACACGAATGTTTAGTTGATCGCGAGCCCAGCGCTATCGAAAGTTTTGACGACAGTGTTGACTACACTAATCCTATGACGATTTATTTGGGGGTTTAAGTAATCCGACAACATCGAGAAAAGTTGTTCTTGTCTCCATCTAGGCCATGCAATTATATGTAAGTAATCCAAAAAGTCAAAACCCGGCCTCGGCGGCTAAATAGAAACCCAATTCAGTATTATTTCTGATATCAACTTCTGAATTAGTCTTTCTTTTAAATTAGCTACTATTGGAATTTAGTCATTATGGAGGGTATTATATAAATAAGGGTTCAGAACACTAGGATTTTGTAGTAGTAATTAAAATAAGTTAAAATGTCATGGTAAACATAGCTCCACAAACAAACTCACACAGATGTAGAGACAATTTTGTATTTCAGTAGTAACAAAAACTGTGATATGAAATTAAATATTATTTGGGTTTATTTGGCCCAGATTTTTATCTTATCATTATTAAAAAAGTAGTTTTACACGTTGTACTTCAATTTCCACACAAATTTCATATCTTCAAATCAGAATGTTGCATGCTCTTTAAAAAATCGCTGGCTTTGTTTTGATAGATTGATAAACGTTTTCAACTCCCTGTTTTGGATAAATAATTTAATAGAGATGAATACACCTAACTCTTTCAGTATCCTCAAACAAAAAATCTGCAAGGAATTAATGTTAGGGACTGGGAGGTTGGGGGCTGCTGTAGGGGGAAGGGGGACATGCGACGGGACCTCCTTGATCTATCATTACCTGTATCTCTGTCTGAGTTGGTCTGCGAGCCTAGGTTTACTAAGACTTTCTCTCTCATTTTAATGAGTCACATAATGATGAGTTACATACCCTATACTCACCACAAGAAATTGTTAGGATAATAAAATCTCACAGATTATGGTGGTAAGGACATGCAGCACAAATGGAAGGATTTAGAACCATATTCAGGGTACTGACTGGCTAACCCAATGGGAAAAGACAGTTGGGAAAACCCAAACGTAGATGGGACATGCGTACATGGAATCTGTGGTCAGGCTTTTTTCTGTGGGATGTGCGTCCATCCATTATATTATAGTGGGATTTGTGGCTTTAACAAGTTTTTCTAAGGATGGATCATTCATCACAATGATATGATAAGCCACCCATTTTTAACATGCTTAGGTAGGATCAGGGACAAGGCACCACATATTTTGAATATTAATTGAGGGTCCGTGTCTTCTTTGTATTCTCGCGCAAGGACAAGATTTTGGATTTTTCACCATAAACTCTTATAAGGTCAAATTCTAGGGTTGAGGTTGGATTGGCTTGCATAGGTTTGTTTAGATTTGTTTAGGTTAGTTTAAGTTAGGTTATTTTAGGTTAGGTTAGGGGAAAAGAAAGTACCAAAATAAAGCATTCAAATGCTAGTGCATTGCCATGATCGAATTCCAGGTCCTAGATCAAAATAACGTTCCAATATATAATCCGTATTGAAACGTGCTTAGTTTTACAAAATTTAATGTGGTGGACACGACGCTATTTTCGGCGGCCGTAAATCCTTTAAATTGCAAGTCCCACGGCCACAAGTCCCACGTACCCTTAAAAGGTCCATGGGGTGTCTGCACTTCTAAGGGTCTTTCTACCGGTTGGCGATATTTTAGAGAATTGAACTTTTATATGGACGTTACGAAGCATGCCATTCTTAGTTTAAAAAAAAGAAACCTGGAAGCAACATAAAATTTGAGTATGATTTGGATAAAATAAGGAGCTTAAAGTTATAAAACTAAATTTAAAATAAATTATATGGAACTCCGCATGGACTTTCTCGCTCTATTGTTTAAATTATTATTATTATTATTATTAGCACCGCGTCTTACTACCCGTTCTAGTTATACGCACTTACGCTAATGTGTAATGGTAGGGTGATTGTGAGATGAAATGGAGGACCTACAGTTTAACGTGGAATCCGAACCACGGTGGAGGCCTGGCATTCCTCACATTCACAAGTTGTGATTAATACACATCTTGTCAGAGGTGAAGGAAGGGTCTGGCAATCAGATAAATCTGTACCGTGACCGAGGATTGAACCCCGAACCCCTAGCACAGAAGTCCGACACCTTACCCCTAGACCACCAGGTCACCCTATATTGTTTAAAAATGGATATATTTACTCAAAACTCTTAATATATGTGAAACGAAATAATATACACTAGCAAACCCAAGCATAAATTGTGCTATATTTACGTAAACATTTGACTCTCGGTTTTCAATTCTATAATTTTATTTTAAAAAATAAAGGTCCTCATTTCTATATTTGGAATAATAAAATCGATATTGGGTCCACAAGGGTCAACACTACGTGTTAAAATTTCGACTTCCGGATAAAAATTTCGATATTTTATAAGGAGTTGCACGTCGCATTGTTATTAAATTCCTCATTGATAAATTTAGAGCAATAAAAATTGTAAATATTGACTATTGAGTCTAAAAAGATAGAGATAAATTATTGCTGTAAAAACATTTCCCCCAAGAGGTTAAATGAAAAAGAACAATATTTCGAGAGACTAACTAATATTTAATTAATCTATGGTATTAAATTATTACGTTAAAACATAAGTTGTACCTGTACAAACAAAGCTAAAAAAAAATTATATTAATATATTTGCAACTATCTCAGAAATTATTGATTTTATAAAAATATATTTCAAGTTTATTATTTTTAATAGTGCTAACGCGCTAGTCGTGTTGAGCTCGACCGCCGAGGATGGAGAGATCGAGGTTCGAATCTCGGTCGGGTGAACTGGGGGTGGTTTTTCCTAAATGGTTTTCCACTCTCCCTCCACGCAAATGCGGGTTCACTTTCTCTAAATTCAACCCTCCCAATTCCTAATCCATTAGAGTAATTAGTACTTAAGCGTATAACCCGAACGGGTAGTAAGACGCGGTGCTAAATATTATTATTATTTAATAGTGCTACAATTTCGCAATGATAAGTTATTCAGTATATAATAGTTGTGGAGCTATGAAAATTTCCGCTGCTGTAAATTACCCTAAAAGCCATTTTTATGGTAAAATTAAAATAGTCACTTTGTTTATAATCTTCTTCAACGCCTATTGATGAATTTTAAACAAAATCGCTAGAGCCGATTTTTAGGGAAACGTTATTTTCTCATTTTGCCTTTTAGTAAATTACTCTTAATTTTAGGGTTTGATAGACACACAGAGAGATGGCCTTGCAAAAAAACACTTTTTAGGGTTAAGGGGGTCATAAAAAGTCGACACCCATCAATATCTCGATTTAGATATTTTTTTGACGCTCGCAATTCTTTTACCTTAAGTGTTCAAAGAGTTAAAAAAATATATATATTGCGTATAGCTTGAAAATTATTGGTTTTATAAAAATACATTTGAAATATTTTTTTTATTATAAATAGACCAACATGTCTTCAATGATGAGTAATTTCACATCTCAAAGAGTTACAGAGATATGATCAAGAATAAGAATTTACGCATCAGACTGGAACCCTTAAAGTCATTTTCACAAAAAATTGAGAGTAGCCATTTTGTTTGTAATATTGTTGTATGTTTAGAAATGAAATTTAATAAAATCGTTCGAGCCTATTTTTATCAAATCAATTTTTTCTCTTTTTTCCCTTCAGTAAACTACCCTTAATTTTAGGGTTAGATATCCATTTCCAAAAACTCCGCGGGAAAACCCAAAGAAAACCTTAGATACCAAGCCTTATCCCGATCGGTAAGATAGTCTAGGCCTTACACCGAGGTATATACAGACAGACAGATGGCAATTATAAAACAACTTTTTAGCATTCAGGGGTCATGAAACGACGAACTTCGTCAAAATCTCGAGTTCTATTTTTTTGACGATCACAATACTTTCCCTACCTGTGAGGTAGCGAGAAAGTAAATATGTAAAAACAACAGGGAATAAACTTGGTGATAAGCGAAATCGGAACTGTCACTGACAAATGTTTATATATAATTTTCAGCCCAGTTTCTTGAATAAATATTAAAATACCAATATTTGATTTTTTTTTGAAGCCACCTAAATCCTGCGTTGGCATGTACTATTAGTGCAGTAACGACTAAACGACGTCTTTGAGTTCAGTGCCAATTACGTTAATGTCCGTTACACTTCATGGATAATTACACCTTCATATTTTAGGTAGGAAATTTGCATTGTAAACGTTTTCAGCGGCCTAGGTGGTCGTGGGGTCATGGTCAACGTAAACCATCTCTTTCATTACAAGAAGAAACATAGCTGTGTTCGCCTTATTGGTTAAATTACAAACACGTGGTGGAAAGTTTACTCTAATGTTTGCACAAACAAGAGATTGGTTTATCATGAAGAGAACTTAATCAACATTTCAATGTGAGTATTTTAATTTTGCTCTGATTCTTAGTTGCGTATGACACTATCATATGTTTCTATTAAATCTATATTAATAAAATGAAAAGTGTGTTTGTCTGTCGGTAATGAGAATTCCGGGATATAAACTGCTTGCGGAGGGATGAAATTTTAATTTAGAGGCCCCTGTACACATACATAAATGTGCACCTGGAAGCTGGGATTTTGAATTCTTATTTAGATATGTTGAATGTATTAAAAACAGAGTTGGAAGAAATAAAATGAAGAGATTTTTTTCTGTCTGTTTGAAGAAAAGAAAAGATTACTTCTGCTAGTATATCATAAAAGAATTGACACCCCTCTTTGGATCAAATGTGTGTTATTATATTAGATCACATATATTTTATTAAACATTTGAAAAATGGAAGCCAATCATGTAAAAAATATTAATGATTAGACATTGAAGATTTTAAATTAGTTCACCAAAGTTTTTATATTTATTAAAAGGAAAAAGTAAACTTATGCTTTAGTCTAAATGTGAAGTTTGTGTCACACCAAAAAATATTTCGTTCATTCTGTACAGTAAAATTTTTGATTGCTTTGCCTATTCATGTAGATTTATCAGTTCCCACTGTTTTATTTGGTTAAATCCAATTTCATTCATCAACAACATTTTATAAAATAATTATGAAAGGGTAATACCGCCTTCACTATAGGTCCTGGTTATCCGCATTTAAATACACTAATGAGGTAAGGGGAAGAAGGCATAGTTTTCAATAAATGTTTCTACCTGTTTTAGAGAGATATTGTAGAACATGAGAAAAAACACTCTTAGTAACCCCAACCGAGATCCGATTCCTGACCTAGCCGGAAACAGCAAGCAAGAAATCTCCTTGCCACATATATCTCTTAGCTATGTCATATAAATTGAATGGGCTTGGTAAGAATTGTTTATGGCATTGTTTATGGCTTATCGTTATGGCCCTGGATGATCTCCAAGTTTAGTCCGCAAACCACATGATGCATTCAAAATATGTTATTAATGAGTCTGATTTAAGCTTTTAGGAATTATTTGTGCATGCATTTTCATCATTGAACTATTACTATATATTTTACATATCAAAAGTCCCCTAAAGTCCGAGGATTGGCTTTTTTTAGAAGAACCCAAAGCTCTAAAAGTCCATAAATACCTAAAAATTATTTTAAAGCGGGAAAAAATTAGAAGTGCGCTGAAAATTTCAGGATCGACTCAGAATTATATACTTAACAACATATAAAAAGTCCCTAAGAGTCCGAGGCTTGGCTTTTATAGCAGAAAACCCCAAATTTCCAAAAGTCCATAAGTACTTATACATTATTTTAAGGTCGGACAAATTCTAAAAAAGCAGAAAATATCAGGATTGACTCAGAATTATATGTTTAACATCATATAAAAAGTCTCTTAAAGTTCGATGCTTGGATTATTTGGTAGAATACCCTAAAGCTCAAAAAGTCCATAAGTACCGTACTTATAAATTATTTTAAAGTGGGAAAAAATTAGTGGAACGCTGAAAATTTTAAGATCTACTTAGAGTCACATGCTGTACAACATATCAAAAGTCCCCAAAAGTCCGAGGCTTGGCTTTTTTTTGTAGAAGACCTTGGAGTTCAAAAAGTCATTAAATATTTAACAATTATTTTAAAGTGGGAAAGATTATAAGAACGCGGAAAATTACAGAAGTGACTCAGAATTACATGCTTTACAACATATAAAAAGCCCCCTAAGTCCTCCTAGGCCCCATCCTCTTCTTGCTCTTAATAAATTCGTGACCTCCATCTTCTTTCCCCAAAATGATATTCTGGATACGCTAGAGATATCTTGTGAATCTCTCAAGCATGAAAATAAATCAACAACAGCTATTTAATCGTATTGTGTGTGAATTTTGATCTGGACCTGAGTTTTCAGTTCTTTTTATATGAACTAGCACCCAGACCTATGTCTTTGCTTGATGAAATATCGATGAGGAAGACGAGGAAATCAACCCTCGCTGAAGTCTTAGAATCTGTTTCTCCTTGCAAAGAAAATGCACCAAAAGACACAGTGTTTGTTGTAGATGGTGGGTACCTTATTCATATAATTATTTATCTGAGACCAGCGACTTACAGGATTATTTGCATGACATATTCATCTTATATGATGAAACATTTTAAGTGTTCATCAACAGTAATGTTTGATGAGTATTAGGGTCCACCGAACACTAAAGTGGAGGAGCAGAAGCTCCAGAGCAGCAAGAAAACTTCAGTAGATTTAGCAATAGATCTTGACATGGTTGCCACATCCTCTCAGGAAGAGTTTCTAGCAAATTTCAAAAGCAAATCACGTTTTATCAAACTTCTAACACCCATCCTACGGAATTGTGTCATCTTGGTTCAGTTAGCAAGAGGAAATTCATATTGTCTTATTGTTTTGACAGTCGATTGATTTATCAGCTGGGCATCATGTAACAGTTATACAGATATCCTTACCATGCTAGCTGTGCGTGCACTTTCAAGCAGTAAGCTCTCTCTCCTAATTTCTGGGAAACTGCCAAACCTGATAAAATTCACAATATCATGGAGCTCCAAGAAGATCTAGGTCCTGTAAAAAACACCCTCCTGTGTACTCATGCAATGACAGGCTGTGATATGACCCACCCTTTTCAGAAAAGGAAATAAATTGGCTTTTGACCTCCAAAATGATAAAGAGCTATCCAGGAAATTGTTGATTTTCAATGATACTTCTTCTACTCCTGATGAAGTAGCTTCAGCGGGAGAACTATTTATTTTGTCTCTGTACAAAAAAGAAAACTGCAGCTCCCTAAATGAGCTGTGTTATAAAATATATGTCCAAACTGTAGCTCATCAGTCTGTCACTGCTACTTTCAACATCACCGTGCTTCCACCTACCAGTGCTGCTGCTCATCAACACTCACTTAGAGTGTATCTGCAGGTGCAACAGTGTTTAGATAATCTGCTAACACCAACAGTCTGGGGCTGGAGGATTATTGTAGAGGTAAATATATTAATTATTAAACTGAGACTTTTTTTTAGCTTACATTTTAATCTATTCGATCTAAAATTATATAATATATTTTAAAGAAAATTGCAAAATTTCGAGTTATTTGTCTTGTTGTGTTAACAGGAGCTTGCTCCTGTCTTGACATTTCTACCTCCAGCTCCAGAAAAGCTCTTGAATCTTATCTGTTGTGGCTCTATGAAAGGTTGCGAACGCCATTGCGAATGTAAGAAGAGTGGGCCGGCGTGCTCTACAATATGTCGCTGTTCGGGAAAAGTGTGCGGCAACTCCCCTTCACCGTCTATCACTATGGATAGTGAAGAAAACTTGAACGACCTATTTAATATATTTTGAAAAATAAACTCTAACATTAAATTTATTAATGAGGAGAGAGAATTTAGTATGTTAACTTTAAGGAATTCACTTGGGGATAAATTTAGTTGGGACACGAGTGAAAATAATTTTTATTTATGCCTTAGAGGCTAATTTACCAGTGAATTTTTTTGAAATTTTGGGTCTTCTACCATAAAAGCCAAGCCTTGGACTTTAGGGGACTTTTGATATGTTGTAAGGCATGTAATTCTGAGCCGATTCTGAAATGTTTAGCTTTCTCCAAATTTTGTCCGGGTTATTTGCTAATAATCATGGGCTATTAATGAATGACTAGAAACATTATATGGTATTAAGTTCGTTATTGTTGTTTAAATAGCTTAGTGTGATAACAAAAATAAAGTATTAATAATTGTAAAGTTAAATTATTTTGAATAGCTCAAAATCAATTTTATATTATTTTTTGATATTGACCAACAAAAATATGATGACATATTCTAAGTAGTTCTATTCGTATAAGTGAATAGATTATAGATA
Source organism: Timema genevievae (assembly GCA_902155825.1). NCBI lineage: Eukaryota > Metazoa > Arthropoda > Insecta > Phasmatodea > Timematidae > Timema > Timema genevievae. The sequence goes on from CABFWO010004486.1 coordinate 17,194, forward strand.
CATATATTCATCTGTGTGCTAAAAAAAATCATATTAATAATATTCAAATATTTTCGATTCGTTGAAGTTTTACTATATTACTTTTATTTTCTAAATTGTTAAAAAAATTGTTCCAACAATATATATCACTATTAAGTATTTGCCTAAGGTGTAGATATTTTACACCATCTGGCGAGCACAGAAATGTTTTTTAAACTCAAAACCTAAAATTATTTTCAACGCACTGATTTTAGGAATACCTTGAAACTAATTTATATTACAAAATTTACTAAGATATTATGGTATAAAAAAGTATCACCCTCGCGTAATGAGAGTAAATAGTCTTGTTGATGCCCTTTTGACATTTCAAATACAAATTTAAAAAGTGTATTTAAAATTTAAATATTGATTCTTAAAATAAATATTTCAAGGGAAATAATCTATTTGAAATGTAAGGGTTCAATCTGCAGTAAGTTGCAGAACATTGTACGAGCTTGAAATAGAATATAACAGGGATATTTTCGGGTGATGGTCCTCATGATATCGAATTGTATTGTAACTTCTCAGCGTATTGTTTCTAGGAGCAATAAGTGTTAGACAAGTACCTACAGAGTTCAATAATCTGGTTTCTACGAAAATTGAGTGCTAGTCTGGACCCTTCAGGTACCTATAATTATTATCTAGGTGCAGTGAGTGTAGGACTGGATCCTGCAGATACTTAGAATTTTGTTTCTAAGAGCAATGAGTTATAGTCATGATCCTGCAGATACCTAACATTTTTGTTTCTAAAAGAAATGAGTGCTAGCCGAAATCCTTCAGATACTTAACATATTGTTTAAAGGGGCTATGAGTGTTGGTCTGGAATCTGCAGAGCCCAAAAAAATTGTTTCTACGAGCAATGAGTGTTGGTCTAGAGGCTACAAAGCATAAAAAACATCTTGTTTCTAGGAGCAGTAAGTGTTGGTTTGGAGCCTGCAAAGCCCAAACATCTTCTTTCTAAGAGCAATGAGTGTTAATATGGAGCCTGCAGAGTCCAAACATCTTGCTTGGAGGACCAATGAGTGTTAATATGGAGCCTACAGAGTCCAACAATCCTGTTTGGAGGAACAATGAGTGTTAATATGGAGCCTTCAGAGTCCAAACATCTTGTTTGGAGGAACAATGAGTGTTAATATGGAGCCTTCATAGCCCAAACATCTTGTTTCTTGGAGCAATGAGTATTCATTTGGAGCCTTCCCGAGAATCTAGTTTCCAAATAACCTAGTGTTAATCGGGCTCATATTATGAAGCCGAGTCCAAGCATCTGGTGACCACAGAGATGAACCTTGTTTTGTTAAGAGTCTCCAACCTGTCGGTAGCGATTGTTCCGGTCTGACTTGCACCTGTTCTAAAATCCCTGGACGCCATATGGCGCCGCCGCCAGGTCAGCTCGCTCGACCCAACCCACGTACTCCAAACCAAGAGGTTCTTAAGGGGAATCGGACCATCACCTGAAACACCCGAAAAGCATGTTTATAACAGATTTGGTAAAATCAAGGATTAAAACCTCGTTGTACACCCACAACAGCTAAGAACGCACTCATCCTAAATCCCCTTCTATTGAAATTATTTCTCAACTATGGCGCATAGTAGCAATCACTAAGCCAGTAATATCACTCACTCTGCTGTAAAATAGAGACATATTATATTGGTTTAGACAAATTAATTATGACCTTAATAAAGAACTAAAATATTAAAAATATTTACTCACAAATGCTGCACCAATTGAGGAAACAAAATCCCACTGTTTAAATAAGTTAACAGGATATTTTATTTTAATTTAATAATTTTACAACCTGCATCGTAGGGCTTATGGTGTATATGTCAGGATTATATAGTTTAGTTTACCGGGGAAAGGGAGGCTAGGTTTCGAGCCCCACCCCGGTGTGTGCTCACTATAGTAGGTATTTTAAATTCATGGTAAATTACTCCTTAAAAGTAGACTATTATTACAACTTTTCTTGACAAAACAAAGAGTTTAAATTAGTTTGCCCTTAACTAAGTTATTAGGCTCATTGGGAAAAAACCCAAAATTTTGAACCTGGTAACAACTCGTTGGCTCCATATATTATTTACACTTTTAATGTTTAAATAAATGCTAGCTTATTTAAGGATCCAACCCAACAACCAGAACCCGCACTACATCATAGCGACTTGATGAAAGGGAAGAAACTTAACTTCATAATAATAAATTTCCTATCTTTGTCAGTAATTGAGCTAAGTATATTTAAATAAGTAAATAGGTGTTCTAGCAGTGTAAATTTGTCGGTTAGGCATTCCGGGTCTTTTATTAACAGTGGCTGATATGTGACCGTTTTCTGAGGTTGGGACAACACTTAGGTGCAGTAACTTTGGACTGAAGAGATTATGTAGATGATTATGTGGTGCCAGTGGAGGTATTAAAACTTAACCTAAACCTAATTATCCATACCAAGATGGCCTTAGGTACAATTCCCCCTCGGAAAGAAAAACATTATACCTATACAAAAACAAAATGGAATATTAATTTTATTTTTCTCCCAAATCATAGTACTTAAAATAACAAATGAATCAATGCTAGCAAATTTACCAACTAGATTCACAGATGAATCATAATACAACTAATCCAAAACAGTCTATTTGGATCTCTTACCAAAATGTGTAGTAATCCAAAGGCTATCCAAAACTCTGAGGCCATAAAGCAACAATGTAATCACTAGGTCAAGAAGGACAAAATCAAAACACTATAATACCTTATTAATTTTTCCTTAAAAAGAAAAGAATAAAATAACTAACCAACTTTTTTTTTCACTGTGTTTTACCTCCAGTCCAAGCTATACGTATTTTTAACCACAATAATGATGTAGTAAGTAATATGAAGGTTAGACATTTAGATAGAGGGAGAGTGTAAAACAATTAAGGCATAAACACTTCGGCCTGCTCGGCCGGGATTCTAACCATGACATTTCCATTACTGATAAACTAGACTAGATAAACCCGATAGTTAGTCCACGTAATCAACGTTTCACGTAATTAATTATTACGGAAAAAATACTTGTCATGTCTTATTTACTTACATCTATCTCCAAAAACAATCTCCCTCTTAAGTCTTTATCTAGAAAGAAAACAATATATAAAATAATACAAGACTTCATACAAACGTTCCCTTATAAACTAGTCTTGATCGAACATCCTCGTCAACAATAAAACAAAAAGCAGTAGTCCAAATACTCTATAAATATAGAGAACAGCCAAACACTAATTGGATCCCTTTATGACTGTTCAGAAATAACTGATTAACTTTTGCGTGGTCCAAGTCTTGATATGGTCATTATGGTGGCTTATATTGGTTTAAGCCAGGATTTGTATATTTATAAAGATTTGTCTTGTATTGATAAAATTATTGTGTATGAAAGTATCAGCAGCTCATGAGCGAAACAAGATCTAATTTCCTCAGCAATCTTGAGAAGGAATAATTTGATCAAGTTTATTTATTTATGATACCCAACGTATACATTTTTCTTTTATCACTCAGATGGCAATTTAAATTAACCTGAGAAAATAAATTTAAATCTAAACATTAGATAATAACGGACAAAAATCTCACTACCAGTATTCAAACACAGCAAACTTTCCTTCTTGTTTCGTATTCAGACTTAGTTACTTTCAAGTTCGACTGAGTTTAAAATAAAGTCTGAGAAATATTATACGGAAAGTTTGTTGGTCTCACTCTTTTTTCCTCGCTCCTCCTTCTACTTTTACTCTTTCTTTACTCTTGCTAATTCTCGCTTTCTTCTGTCCTCATTCTTCTTGTTTGTTATTCTAGTGTTCTTCTATCCCTACTTCTCTCTGCCTCTCTCATTTATATTCCTCAATGGGCCGATTCACCGGTCAGGACTCGCCTGTCTCTTACCCATTTTGGGTACCAACGTACCCCTCCCTTTCAGATAGTCATAAAATAAAAGGATACCAATATTTGCTGTCTTGTAGATGTAAACTGTAATAAAGCTACGTTAGTAATATAAACAAAGTAGTGATGGAGGGAAATAAAGGTTGATAAAAGTTAAAGGTATCACGTCAAAATCAGCTTTAATTTTTTTATTAGTATTTATTCAATCTTCAATCTTCTTTCTTCAATCAAAACATGTTTAATAGTTATTAATAAGACTTATTGGTGCATCACAAGTCCTTGGAAGATCATGCTTAGAGTGACCTTTGACACACTCGTATTGTGCCTAAGTTTATATCAAGTGAAAATTAATGCTTACGCCACCGGAACTCAAACCAAAATATCTTGGAGTTTCTTAGGCCACCCGCCACTGTCTGAAACACAATGTATCCATGCTTTAATTGAGATTAACGCTTTATTTTCTGTATCTATTAATGGATAGTTTTATTATGATTTCAAACTGGAGATAATGACGTGGTCCAGAATCGATCTGGTGGCTGGCGGCAAGTGGAAGTAGAGTCTGCCACGCACCTGTTCTGCGCAGCCCCAAGAAGTGAGCGGACGCCATATGGCGCCAAGTGTAAGGTGACCCGGTCGGTGGGAGGTTGAAGGGTGAGGGGGTGTAGGGAAAGGTTGGGGTCAATGTGCATCACGCACAAGGCACCAACAGGACCACCACAACAGGTACAGCGATATTATTTGGTCTTGGCCGGTAGCAAGGATTTAAACAATGTGGGGAGAAGGGAGGAACGTAGAGCAAAGGTAACAATGATACAAAGTGTGACAATCATTTTTCAACAGAGTTTCACAACAAATGTCGAGGTTTTGATATCAAATTAGAGGGCTAGAAACATAGACAAAGCTTTCCTCAAAGACATTTTTACAGAATCACACGAGAACATTCTAAAATAATTCAGAACTGTATTAGTGGTTTAGAAACTTCAGTGCTTTCATCATTTCTATTAAAAATACTACAGTATGAGAATGAGTTCCTCTAGGTAGTTGACGTCCTTTATTTCTTGAGAGTGGGACTGGTCGATTCGGTGTAAGCTAGAGGACCCTTAGGTCCATAGGGTCCATATCAGTGATCACATCTACTAGCCGTCAAACTCATCTAGTTTACCAGTTATGGAGAGGTAAGGGTTCAAATACCAGCCAGTTAAACTGAAGGTTTTTTTAATAATCTCCTCCACCCACGCAAATGTGGGTAAATTTCATTTTTATGATACCTTCCTCTTCGCTACTCCATTAGTTTGTGGTTTTTTTACAGCATTCCCATTCCAGTTTGGTTTATAAATATACCGTGTATATTAACTACGTTAGTAGGGTAAGGTTAAGAAAAGTATAATTTTCATGGAAATTTACCCAAATTTGCGTGTAGGAAGAATGGTAAACCATTTAGTAAAAAACGTCCTCAGTACACCTGACCATGATTTGAGCCCCAGCCTCAATGCCATCAGCAAACTGAAACAAATGAGCTTGAAATGTAGACTGTGTGGCCACCGATGCGGGTAGTTGCTGTATGCTCAGAGCCCGATCTGGTGGTAAGACGAGGTATAAAAATACAGGCTCATAGCTCATCCTTGTACTAGAACAGTAATATGGCGACATGAGGAAGACAGGTGCTAGTATTATTCCCACAGCCCGCTTCCCTTGGTGAGTGATGAATGCGGTCTCTTTGACGGCACACCAACTGCGGTCACACTTGCTTCCCTATCTTCTTATACTCCGATTGTCTTCTGCCAGGCTTGCAGTCACCGACATTGCAGGATCTGTCTGTAGTATGTATCCGCACCCAACACGTGACACTGCTTATTATAATCAGTTCAGTTAAGCTAGATTCACACTTTGGCCGGAAATAGAAAGCATAATCTGCTCAAGGCGATTGGATCCTTTCATTTGGCGTGGAAATGAAGAGCCGTGGGAACAAACGGTTATCTTCAAGATTTTTTTTATTGTTTTGCAATTTTCTTTTTGGAAAAGGTTTGTTAAAGAATAGAATCATGTTGATTATGTTATACTTTTTATACACACACCTCCTCTATAATTTTAACAGTGAGCAAATATCAATAATTTTGACATTTTTCAATAGAAAACTGCCGGCTACATCACAAAAAATAAGAAAAAGCATCACCTAATAAACATTGATACATTATCTTAGAAGAGGTGTTGAAATTATTACTATAAACATTTCACTCGTTCTCGAGAAAACTGTTATTTCCAAACGTATGATTTTTCCGCAAGACCTGTCCGGTAGCTAGCGCCAGCTACGTTTTCAGAGATCCATCTGTTCTTGTTGGTGCGGAAGGATACTTTGGTCGGTTGTGAATCCCCACCACGCCCTTCACCCTCCCGCCCACCATCTCACAAAATATGTTTTAGACTTGCACTCGACAGGGCCAAGGGCCTTAATTGGCACAGCAATTTACACGCTAGCAGAATTGTGTGTTGACCTAGGATGCTCTGCAACAGAAACTAGAGGATTGTGGATAAACAGGTCTTTAATATCCCCGTCACGATGGATGTTTTCACATTAATATGTTGTGTCGTGAAACAAGTCAATACAAAACAAGAAGGACTCAACATATTTATATGAAAATATACATCCTTACATTCATTTTATCTTAAAGAGGTGTTTAAAAACTCAAAAATAAAATGTGTTAACACTCAGTTGTTTCAGGTTTGTGTTGTAAAGCATCTTGGAATGAATACATTTATGCCAGCCTTTTAATTTTGGCTTGTCACAAGAGTATTCTGTAATTTATTTTTGGTGTACGCATGAATGAAGCTTTAGAAAGGATTTTTTTTTATGAAAGTACATTATTTTAGAGATAAAATATGTTGATCTTAAGAGAAACTTTTAGATAGCTAGTTCAGCTTTGACTGTAATGTTTTAAACTACCTACTCACAGTTGTTCACTTCGAAATTATTTTTTATGACATTAGAGAAAATTAGACTTAAATATGGGATTGAATTTTTAAATATAAAAATTGTTATAACTTAAGATACAACATTATGAAAAATGTATTTAAAAAACACAAACTTATAGAATATCTTTAATTAATATTCAAGTAATCATATTAGCTAAAACCAAAACAAACACTTATTTAATAATCACGTGATATATAGGCGTATAGCTAGAATAGTTAGGAAAACGCAGTAAGAATATATTGTTTGAAGAGTTTGTTTATTTGTATATTTTGTACAATTCTTTTTTGAGAACCCGCTTAGAATGTTTATCTTGGTACATAACGCATAAAAACCAGTGAACACTGCACACATTCATAATAAAATAAATTTTTATTGTAAAACGTAGTGATTAAGGTCTTACTCAAATTGATTGTATTTTATACATATAAATTGGACTAAATTATTTGTACTACCAGATAAATTCATTAAAAAATACTTCATTTAAGGTCTCATTCAAAGAAAATCGTTGAGTAAACTGTATCTTATCTAACATAACCTTAACCTAATTTAAGTGGTGTATCTACTATCAAATTTGATTTTTAAATTGATCTGAATTTATTACGGTGATGATTATCATAGTAGACATATTTCTCAACAACACAATAAAAAATGTGGTATTTCCCATTCCTTTTCATTCATATTTACAATAATAGTAATTTATTCTAAAACCGATAGAACTCGTTAATAACGAATAATTACGGCTACCAAGAGGTATTTTAAACATGAACAGAAGATTTTTTTTCTGTCTGCTGTGTATACTTGCCTCTAATTGGCTAGAGCCTCTTTCTGCATTCTCATTGACTGAGCCACTTCGAATTCAAGAGTTGTAAAGGCTAAACTCCATGTATAACTCATAAAAAGTTGAAGTCAATTACAACTTTATGGCATTGTTCACTATTTACTATGCATCAATAATGAACACTGTCAATGAAATAAGTATTTCAACTTCTTATGCACTATTCGCTGTGCACTATTCGCTGCTATGCTTGAATTTAAACCTAGTCTTATCCATAGAAGTTTGTCTTTACAATCAACAAGACGTGTCAACATTCCTTTATTCAAATATCTGTTATGTGAATATATTGTTCTTTTTTAGAATCGCAATCAATTACTTATGCATTTGTAGTCCTGTAGTAAAGTGATATTGTTTGTTTGGACGTGGACTAAACAAAAGGTCAAGCTATAGTCTGATTTGCTGGTGAAGGTGATTGGTGTTTGAATCCCGGCCGGATGTTCCGAGAGAGATGTCCTTCCTCCTCCACGCAAATGTGTATTTAAATCTTTTAAATACTACCTTCTTTATTCCTGATTACAGGCATATAGCCATAATGGATAGTAAGTATTGAAACCTATGTAAAGTTTGTGTAGATATTCTCAAACGATCCCGTTTGCCACCAAGAAACTTTACGGTGTTAAATATATCAAATGCCGCAAGTCAAACAATAATTTGTAGTCTTACTTAATTGCTCCAGTTTAAATATATATATTTATGTAGTTGTAATGTCAGGACGTTTAAGCTACAAACTTAACAGTGTGTTTGTAAGATTGTGAGACAGATAGCAGTTTAAATTGCGGGTGTTTGTTCAGTCATTCAGTTTCAATGTTGTGTTGCTTAAAGCCCACTGAGATTGCATTGGACTACATTATTGGAGGTATGTCATCTATTTCTATAGTTAATCCACGGTAGATTTAGCCATTTATTACATTTAGAAGATTACAATAAACACAATTTATTATTAATTTACTTTAAATAGCTTTCTGAACTAACGTTACATATTATTTTACAGGTCCAAACAGTAAATAATCTTTAGTAATATTTTACTCTTATAAAAGTGTCAAATTACCATTAGCACTCAATTGGTAGCCCAAAATTTCAAAAAATTACATGTATTAGTATTATTTCGTCAATAAATACACTAAATAACGCTATACATCTTTATGTAAGAAATTTTCATTTAAGAGTCGTTTAAAAATAATAAATATTTGAAATTTTTGCAATAAGCTGGTAAAGTAGTGTAAGTATGGCTGTGTAGTACAATTTATTTGATACAAGATAGTGTAAGCTTGCTACATACAAACTAACTTTAAACTTGACAAGCCCTCGTACCACATAGCATCTTAGTATACCTTGATCCACGAGTACGAAGAAGTAAATCATAAACAATACATTATTTTATCTACAGCTACCCACATCGGTGAATTTGTGTACTAAACGTCAAGGTAATCCAGTAAGGTGTAATCCTGGTTGGAAGTGCTAATGTTGTTTTTTCCTAAATAGTTTCCCCCTCTCTCAACACAAAGTTAAGGTACATTTCTTCGAATCATAAACCTTCCTCGTGCCTGTTTATTGATGCAAATTAAGTGCGAGTAGTTCTAAAGAGTAGTGAGACTCAGCATGTTTAATTAAATAAAACCTATTGTTTATTTTTATATTATTTCTTCATTATTAAGATTTTTTTAAAAAATATATCACTATATTTTAAATCAAGCTGAGCAGAGAGAGCCAATTAAAAATTAGTTTTACTGGCAAATTACTGAAACTAAAAGTATTATACAATAGCTTATGTATGTATATTTATAAATACACAGATTCATTATATTTTTAGTACTTCAAAATTTTAAATATTTGCAAATAATTTTCATAAGTAACATTCAAACAGAATGGTGGGTTTTCTCATTCTTTTTAATAAATCTGTAACGACAAGTAGACCTAATAATATCCTTTTTAACAGTATGTCCTGCATTTAAGATGACGGATGATATAAGTCACAAAATCCACTAGGTTAAGTGTAAGAAATACAACCCCCACCACCACCACCCTCATATTTATTTACACCCAGAATGAAACCGCGAAACGAGGCAAGAATCACGACTTCAAACGGAGTGGCTTAGTTTATTCATTTGCACCACAAAGAGACATTCAGAATAGAAATGTCACGGGCTTATTTTTGTTGCTGTTATTGTTGAAGTTGACGTGATTTATGGAGGAGATAAACTTAGCTAGAAATCCATCTCTCACACTCTTTCAACACTTTATAGTTCAAGTTCAAAATGAATGAGAGGTGCTAAAAAGAATATATAAATGCAAAATCTTGGTGACCTTGCGATGGTCCATTTCCATCAATAGCAGAGTAAATTATTGTGGGCCTGGTACCTGCTATAGTCTTAAGGTGGAGTTGAAGGGAATTTGAGTTAAAGTCTGTAGTCTCACGGTTTGTTTGATAGAAAACATGCTTTGGCCAAATAATAATAATAATATTTAGCACCGCGTCTTACTAAACCGTTCGGGTTATACGCTTAAGTACTAATTACGCTAATGATTAGGAATTGGGAGGGTTGAATTTAGAGGAAGTGAACCCGCATTTGCGTGGAGGGAAAGTGGAAAACCATTTAGGAAAAACCACCCCCAGTTCACCCGACCGAGATTCGAACCTCGATCTCCCCGTCCTCGGCGGTCAAGCTCAACACGACTAGCGCGTTAGCCAACTACGCCACCGAGGCGGGTCTTTGGCCAAATAAAAATGATCTTACCTCGATAGATAAGTTTAGTTTAATTTTCTAAATAAAGTAATTTTATAAATTTGTTAATATCTGCTATTGGTGTTGCATAATTTGACCAGAATTTTTTCACTTAATTTAAAAAAAAAAATCTGTTCAAATGCCACCACGGATAAGACAGATATTCAAGCTCTATTGAGATAACTCTGTATAGAGTATTTAACTAGATATTTCTTTTGAAGAGATATTTTTATTATGTTAGCCAAAAAAAAGTTTTTGGCTTAAAAAAAACTGCAAAAATGTGGACTTAAAACTCACGTTCTCTTCCATTCCTCCTTACGAAGCCCTATCACAGCGCGGATAGCACATATTTTAGGTGAGTAATACCACTTGAATCAGACATCTCATCTTGGTGTAGTTATCTGTGATCAATTTTAGAAAACTGTGAACTTGAGAACAGTGAAACCATTTTACCATATATTTTGAAAGTACAACGAAATTGAAAATTAATAATTTCAAAATAAAATACTACTGAACGGATCCTAATTTCATTGTTGATAAATGAAGAATGCAGGAATCTGCACCTCAGTACGTTTTCTAGTTTAGTCGTACTGTAATTTCTAATTTTTCTGTTAATCGGCCCGCAGATGAGATTTATAATCCACGAAATACTTATATTTAAGTCACTAACATTTTAAGGCTCAAACCATCGAGAATATCTCAACATGATATATTTTAGTGCTACGTAGGCCTACTTATGTTACTTGGCGATGACAAGCTGCAACTTTTAACTAAATAACCCAAAGGCACATAAAGAGGGTGATGAGTTTTAAGAAAATTGAACAATATTGACCTTTAGAGAGTATGTAAAATTCATTCTCAACTAGGAGTGAAAACCTAATTCTAATTAAGTCAAAATAATAAACCATTATATAAATGTTATCAATGATGCCTTTAAGCGCTGATTTTTTGAGGAAAAATATATTCACGCTGAGGTTTCTTTTATAGCCATGGCAGTTCTGAAGCAATAACACAATTAAAAAACCTCAGAAATATTTAGATATTCTATTGTGATCCTGTACTAAATGACTGTGTGTGGAAAGATATTAATGAATATTTCTAAATATTTACTTTAATCTCAGGGCTAAGACATTTTGCGTGAAACTTTGTTGACAGTGAGATAATTTAACATTTTCATGGAATTTTTAAAAGTACATACCATAACTTAGAATGTAAGGTTTTTACTCCTATGGGAACCATATTGAACTATTTCACCTCCATTTTAGTGGCGTAGGCCATAATTTGAAACAACAAATCTCTTTTTAGACAACGTGGGATTAATGGATGACTACAATGTCTGAGCAATTCACTAACCGGCCCAAAAATCAAAACAAATCAAATAATTATTCTTTAGAAAAAGAGTTTAATTTTCTTCGCATGCTGACCTCAATAGTTCTGGAATATTTTTCAAAGATCTCTTGGAATTTAATGAAAATTTTTTGTCTTCATTTAAAAAGTTTATCATTTAATGTCATTATGCTCATGACAGATATTCAACAACAGTTGATATAGCCATGTCAGGAAAATAGAACACTGTGTTTATACTTGAGCAATATTGTATTTATTTTGACCAAAAACTGTTTGGATATAAACCATGGAAAAATATTACCCCAACTTGCGATACCTTCACTACCACCTTAAAGGTATGACAATAGTCGAAGATCATATAATTTATCCTATCTATAAATATAAATATTTACAATCTCTTCAGCCAATGCGAGAAGTTTGAATGAAATACAAGAGGATTAAAATATTCTTCAACCATCCGTTTAGTGAGACAATCATAGGTTGGATTATTATTCAATCTAGAAAATGTTCTTATATTGAAACACTAAACATTCGATTTGAAATCATCGTGGCTAAGAGGAAGACATTTCTTCGAGAGATAGGAGGGAGGAATGAGGCTAGTAATTAATTTATTATATTTAATAGTCAATGCAGTGTATATATACATATATGTATGTATGTCTATATACATAGGACATATATACATATATGTATATTATATTCAATGCTGAGCATAATTCAAATACACAGGGTGTTAAAAAAAGGTGTTTAAAACTTTAAGATCCTGCAGTAGGGCCTACTCATTAAAATGAATAAAAAAATCCTCTTAACATAGGTCCACAAACCAACTCACATATAAATGCAGGAAACTATGTCTTTCGGTAGTGAAAATAAATTGGATGCAAAATTCAAGGCCGTAGCCAGCCAATAATTTCAGGGGTGTTTGGTGGCCACATCCCCCAATTGCCGAAAGCTAGAAAAAATTATAAATGATAAACAGTTCTAGAAACTATTTGAAGTGTTTTTTTTATGGTCACATAGCCCCCTAACTTAACTGCCGAAGGCTAGGAAAATTCTAAATATTAAACATCTCTAGAAGCTATTTGAAGTGTTTTTTTTATAGTAACATAACCCCCTAACTGCCAAAACCTAGGAAAATTTCTGAATATTTAACACCTCTATAAGCTCTCTGAAGTGCTTTTTATGGTAACACATCCCCCTAATTTGGATTTGTATCTTAATTTTGATATTGTTTGAACCATAAATAAAGCCATATATATTTTGTTCATAAAATTTCGGGAGATTTGAACCCCCACCCCTGACTATGGCCTTGGAAAAATTAAATAATATTTGGGTTTACATGGTACAAATTTATTACCTCATCACTAAAAAAGGTGTTCCATATGTATGTATTTCTTCAATTTCCACACACACTTCACATATTATAAAAAAAAAATCCCTGGCTTCATTTGAATCGTCTGACAACCGTTTTAAGCTCATTGTTGTAAACCTACTAAATCAGTTATTGAAAATGAGTACATTAAACTCCTTAAGTATCCCCAAACAATAATGTCCAAAGGAAAATAAATTGAATAAGAAATTCAGTAGAAAATTATGGTAGTCTGAATCATTCAGTCTGTTCGGCAAAACGAGTGGTTCTATTAGTCTGTCTCCTAAAATGGCCAGCCAAACATTTATTGAATATCTCTGTTAGTGTCTTGTCTCATGATACCTTCAATAGCTGCAATTCTTCTTACACTAGTTCTAGGATTCCGTTCCAATTATCTAAAAACACGAACTTCCACATCGGGAACATAAATACTTTTGAGACACCAACGATCCAAAGCACGTGGTTGAAAATAGCCATATTCACACAGTTATTGGTGTACTTTCACAAATAATGTTTGGGAAGGAATTGTGCGGTAAGTTTTCTCTAAAAAAAAAGTGTGGCAGCAGAATTTTCATTGGCATCGCCATTAATAAAATAAGAATAATAGAAAAATAAGCTGTCATGATTAACCTCTTAAAACACAACCAACACTCTTTGAACAACTCCTATGTTAAATTAACTTTGTGTAATATTATTCTGATCAGTATCGACCAAGGTGTTATGTTAGGTAAACAAATTAAAGTCAAATGCTAGCTCATGTGTACATATGTAAACAAATGCAAGTTCCTTGTCTACAAATGGGATGAGCTAAATTAAATTACAAACATAATAAATTAACTGTATCTTTGTGTGAGTGGATTTTCAGACCTATATTTGCTAGGACTAAAACTTTACTTTGTTCATTTTAATGAGTATTACTAGACACTAAATTTCTGAAACCCCCCCTTTTTTTTGTATTCTTTATATAATTAAAATAAATCAATAAATCGTTAAGCATAAAATTTTAAAGTAACTGAAATATTCCAATGATTATTATTTTGACGCTTCCACACGGGTATGTAACAGCGGTTTTGGGGAAGGTACATCATCCAACACTTCTCTTACCCCTTTGGTTTGCCCCAACCACAGATATTAAGCCAAACTTTTACTTTCTCGAATCTTACAGGTAGATAAAGTACTAAGATCGTCCAAAAATCAAATTCGAGATTTTGATGAATGTTGACGTTTCATGACCCCCCAAATATAAAAAAGTTGTTTTTGAATTTCCGTCTGTCTGTCTGTTTGTAGCTTGGACTAGAGTCTAAACTATTTTACCGATCGGGCTAAAACTTGGTATTTAGTAGGATTTTCATAGGGTTTCCCCGAGGGATCTTTGGAATTGGATATCAAACCCTAAAATTAAGGGTAGTTTACTGAAGAGCAAAATGAGAAAAAATCGATTTACTCAAAATCGACTCTAACGATTTTGATTATATTTCAATTATAAACATGCATCAGTATTAAAAACATAATGACTACCCTCAATATTTTGGCAAAATGAATTTAAGGGTTCCAGTCTAATGCTAATTCTTATTATTTATCATATCTCCGTAACTATTTGAGATGTGAAATTACTTATCATTGCAAATATTTAGGTATATTAATAATACAAATATACTTACGTAAAACTTTTTTGATTCCCAGTTTTAAATTTTGTAATTTTATTTTTAAAGAATGTACTCATTTGTATGTTTGGACCAATAAAAATGAACGATTTTGGTTTCACAAGGGTCAACACTTCGTATTAAAATTTCGACTTCCGGTTAAAATTTAAACTTTTTTTTAGGTGTTTCACATCTTCAGGTCATCGCATTGCTATTCAATTCCTCATTTATAGATTTTGACCAATAAAAAAGTTAATATTGACTATTGAGTCTAAAATGAAGGAGCTAGATCATTTTTGTACAAACATTTCTCCTAAGAGGTTAAAGGGAAAATAACAAACATTTTGAAAGACTTATATTTAATTACTCTGTGGCATTATAGAATTATTGCGCTAAAACTTAAGTAGTATATCTTTACAACAAAAGCTCACAAAACTGTATTAATATATTCCCAATATCTCAGAAACTGTTGGTTTGAACAAAATATATTTTAATTAAAAGTTTTTATTTTTAATAGTACTAAAATTTTGCAATGATAAGTTATTTAGTATCTCCAATAGTTGCGGAGATACGGTAATTTCAGCTTCTGTAAAGTACTCTAAAACTCATTTTCATGGGAAAATGGAATTAGCCACTTTATTTATAATCTTAATTAACGCCAGATACGAAATTTAATCAAAATTGTTAGAGCCGATTCTGAAAAAATAGATTTTTTCCATTTTTATTTTTATTAATCTACTCTTAATTTTAGGGTTAAACAGACACACAGACAGACGGCATTGCAAAAACCACTTTTTAGGGTTCGGGGGGTAATGAGACGTCAACATCCATCAACATTTCAGGTTAGATTTTTTTACGGTTGCAATACTTCACCTTAAGTGTTCAAAATTTAAAATATATATGTTAATATATATATATATATATATATATATATATATATATATATATATTTGCGTATAGCTTGAAAGTTATTGGTTTTATAAAACTATGTTTCAAATGGCATATTAATTAATTCTATTGATATGACAGCTCGGTCAAACAAATGCATCCACTATAAAATAATGAGCCTAACACAGAGCTTCTCTGAAGAAAAGTCTTAAAAATTATCTAAAAAATACACAGATAGTAAAAAACTAAAGCAAGAGAGACTGTATGTCGGGGATAAGATAAAGAAGAAAACTAAATGGATGAATAAATTGAATGAATGGTGAAGAGAAGCAATTCACACTATTTATTTCTAGCTCTAATCTCAATATTTTAAGGCACATTTAAGATGACGCCATATTACCTTCCTTACCCCTAATAGGTACAAGATCATTAAATTCCCAAAATGGGATATTTAAATATACTAGAGTTTAAAAATAGCGTTTTGAACCGTAATATAAATATACTAATAAGTAGAGTCTAGTATAATATTATAATTATTAGGTATGTGCAAAGGTTCATGTACTTCAACCTTACTTTTAAAAATAATTCTAAAGTCACAATTATTACAAAGCTTAGCCATTAAAAATATTGACAGCCCTTTTTTTTTAAAAAAATAGTGTTGTTAGTTGCACTTCGTTTATCCTTAACAGTACAAAGTCTTATCTTGACTAATTACAGCATGACCCTATCTTATTAACTGCACCAAAGTCAAGGTAAGATTGATATTTTATAGACTAAACGCACTTTGGATGAAAAAAACTTATATTAGCTATATAACATGTTTTAGGAAAGAAATTTGTAAATTTTGCCTGAAATATGAGGTCCGTGAAGCTGGCAGCACCACTAACGGCACAAATTCTGAAACCTATGCCAATATTTAGTGCTGAATTTGTGCCACAAGAATATTCTATCCCCATAATTTGTGCCGCCATAGTTTTCGTGAAAACGCAAAAAAGCTCTGGGTGCTGCCAACTTCACGTAGCAGCACCCATAACGGCACAAATTCTGAAACCTATGCCAATATTTAATGCTGAATTTGTGCCACAAGAATATCCCATCCCCATAATTTGTGCCACCATAGTTTTCGTGAAAACGCCAAAAATGGTTTTCTTTGCCAGCACCTATCAACAAAAACATATCCTCTGTTCCAAAGTCAGTACTAATGTATTCATATATTTAACAACTTGAAAAGACACACCTAAAAGCCAATTGTCATTTGTCCTGCCAGTGGTCCCATTATGTGGACATTAAAGCGGGAAGAGGGTTTACCATTATTTTTGACCCAAGCTATTACGACTGTTGAGCAAGTGAAGAAGGCAAAAGGTGTGTGTGTGTGTGTGTGTGTGTGTGTGTGTGTGTGTGTGTGTGTGTGTGTGTGTGTGTGTGTGTGTG
>CABFWO010004486.1:34486-63722 GCA_902155825.1 Timema genevievae
GTGTGTGTGTGTGTGGAGGGGGAAGGGAGAGAAGATTCAAATATCTCTTCTCGTGCCAGGAACTGTCCGGGAAGGTCAGGTCAGTAGGACGCGCCGCATGGTGCCATCTTGGGGGGCAATTAATTGTACTCCTTAGTGGTTGTGTGGACGTATTCCGGGGAACCTGAACGTGTTTACATTGAGTATGTAGTGCAAGGAAACACAACAGGTTTCTGGAAAAAAAAAAGAAATAGTAATACATATTTTTTCAAGATTAAAGGGGGATGAATACATTAGGAAGCTTTGATATAGTTTTTTTATTAAACACCTACTCAAAAAATCTATAAATATTTCACGCCAATCGATGAATGTATAGACGCTATTATGATAAGTCTATAAGTTCCATGAATAAATGATTTAGTTCTCTAAAAAATTGTTTCTGATTTGCAGATTTGCTCACAAATCACAAAACGTTTTAACTGTCGTTTGGATTTACAACGAAACCTGTGGGAGGATATAATTGATTGCAATACATTAGTCTCTTGGTGTCTTTACATATTTAAAACTCTTATTTAGTATAGATTAAATATGAGCTTGATTTTTCAGATTGAACAAAAATCTATATATTCTGAAGGAAAAACTTTTAACCACTGTGAATTATTAACTATAATATGTTGTAAGGTCGAGAAAGTAAACACTGATTTTTATAGCAGCCCACTTTCAACCACCAACATTCATTGAAAGTCACTAAAATTGGGCATTCTATAATTAATATGTCTTATTTGATTTACTAACTATAAAGTTAATTTAAATAGTTATCAAAAGCTTTCAATAATAGTTTCAAATAAATTACTGTATAATTTATCTTTACATAATTAATTAAACGGACAAAGAATGTAAATACAATCTCTTTTTCTCCCACTGTGGGAGCATGAGCTTCCAATTTTCAAATAACGGGCTTTTTAAGAAAATCAGATTGTAGTTTACCTCTGACCATTATAGTGACAAGTGAAGTATCCATACTAGGTCGGCTGACTAAATAGCTGTAGTCATGTAGCGGACCTCGCAGAGAAATAAATGGTTAGAATAAACATGAAGTGGATTTTCCATTTGGGAAGATTCTCAGAAATACTTCTTGTCAAAGGTTATGAAGTGTCTCACTGTAATTCCTGATTGCTCTTAAGGCTTTTGTGGTCATTACAACAACATGGCCCTAGCTTTTCCGTGTAATTTTGGATTTTGGGCAAATGGAGTAGGCTATTGCCTTACAGATGATTTTGAATTAGTTTATACCTCACTGATGAAAATAACATTATATTAAAGTAGTTTGGTGACCGTGAAAAATTGTAATTGTATTTCTATATTGCTATATGATTTTTTTAAATTACATCTTACAAACCCGCCTCGTTGAGCACGCGTGCTAGATGTATGATTTGCAGTTGAAAATAGTGAGGAAAGCCCGGACGGGTAGTAAGAATTAGAACATATAAACATCTAGCTTATATTTTGGTTAGTAAATATTTAATGGATTAATTATAACAATATCTAATGTGTTTGACTGATTAACCATATTCTCTCTTGGGATGCTTTGACTATAGTTAGAGATTCGGCTGGGTAAACTCTGGATAATTTTTCTACCATAGTGGTTTGTTATCCTCTATTTAGGTGAATGCTAGTGCACTTCCTCTTGTTTGTACTTATTTTACCCACTAAATAATGTTGTCAGCAACATTCCTCTGAATTGTGTTAACATAAAAATACTATCCAATATGTGAGGCTGATGTAATTTTAGGTTGAGAGGTAATTTTTGTTCTCACTGTGTCTTAGAAGCCACTCAGGCTATACGCATGTATTTTGCGCTAGTTGTAAGGAGTGAGGAAGTTAGAATTTAGAGAAAGTTTGCCCAAATTTGCATAAAGGGATAGTGGGAATCCATTTAGGAAACTATACCCACAGTACATTCATCAAATCAAATTAAATAAGCTTAGCAATAAGACCTTGAACCCATAGGAACAGGGGAGATGTTTTAAATTATTCACTGTGCGAATAATAACTTTTCTCTTTTGTGTATTTTGTAAATAAAACTATTTCAAGGAACTCACTTTAAAAAAGCAATTAATAAAATTCTAGTTTTTCATCGAGTCGTTATATCATACTTTATTATTCATATTTTAAACCAACTTGAGTATGTGTTAACAATCTCGATCATAATCTCGTGTCATTTATTTTGTTGACACTGCCCGTTCAACCGCTACATGACCTGTTCCTCAACACGTCAACAGATGAACACTTGCTTCATCCTGTTGCGATGTTTAAGTGTTAACGACTCGTTAATACCTTGCGAGGGATCATTGGAACGTTAACAGTAACGCGAGGCATGTTTCTTTTTATTTTTTTTACTGAATACCTCAGAAGATGACGGTTCAAAAACACTTTTTTTTTCAATTGGGGGAACTAATAATTTTACTTTTATTCCTTGCTAGATCTGAGTATTTCCAACATAAACAGTTTAATTTAAAGCATATATAAACTCTTTTACCCAAATTTGTTTTCTAGGAAAGATTTCATTTTTTTTATTGAAGCATTGGGGGATAATGATTAGTAATAAAAATCAAACTCTTTGATACTGGTACATTTAAACGTACTGAGCAGCTAGAAAGCTAACATTTTTGTCAAGGAGTATATTTTAAACATAAAAAATTGGGTTCTCTATAAAGGATTATGTTTTACACTTTATTAATATTTTAATTAATTTTACTTAAACATATTTTATTATTACAGGAAGATTTATTATGGTAAAATATCATTTATATTGATAACCTAGCTTAGTGCCAGTTAAATTAAGGTAAATATGATAATCTGGACACGTGAATCGAACCCGGAACTTGTGGCTTTGCAAGCCAATGCTCTACCACTGAGTCATAATGGTTTGTCTTATGTTCAGGGCCATTTTTTTACTAGTTTTAAGTCTAGTTGTAGTAACTGGTGAAAGTATCGATCACTTAGATCTATCAACCTTCTCATACCAAGGTGACAATGTGCTTCAGTGCAATTAATATTTGAATCCATTTGTATCTCAATTAGTGTCAGTGATTTAAATACCTAGAGATAGTATTTCGAAATTTTATTGAAAATAATGATGTGGAAAATAAATCTCATTTTACTCGGATTAATCCTGAACTATTAGTGCTTCCAATTAGTAACTTTTAAACATAAAGATCAGAATAATTAAGGATAGTAAAAAATACCCAAATTTGCCTGTAAGGTGATAATGAACCGTTGAGCAAAGTATATTTCTGCAAACCGAAATATAAGATAAATAAATACTACTCAAATATTATGGTTTGGGATTATCTAAGAGATTGAGAATATAATCAACTATCAAAACTATCCGCCTCGGTGGCCGCGAGGTCTAACGCTCTACACTTGTAGTAGACTAGACTGCTGATGACGGGGAGATCAAGGTTCAAATCTCAGTCAAGTTTATTAAGGGTGGTTTTCCCTAAATTGCTTTCCACTCTTCTACCACGCAAATGCAGGTAAACCTCTTATAAATATAACCTCCCTAATCTCTAAAACCGCTAGCGTAATTAATACATAAGCGTATATCGTATACAACCCAAAACGGTAGTAAGACGTGGTACTAAAAAAACTTTAAAAAACAGCACCAGTAGACACGTTGACAAAGGCGTCTTGTTCCGTTTGTTAGTGACGAGTAGGCCTGGTTTTGAATCTCAGCCGGGTACCTTGAGGTAGTTTTTCCTAAATAAATGCTCACATGACTTCCCCGTAAACGTGAATACACTTCCTCTAAAGTGGAAATTGTTCATCACTAAACAATATGTGTAAATACGCAGGTCGCCATGAAGATAATAACACACGGAGCACACATGCACGTCACACGTATGCTCACACATCCTGGCTAAAGCGACACTTAACCACTTCACTGGTCGACAAAGGTGTCGCTATCTTGTTAGACTGGCCTGCTGAAGATCGGGGTTCGAATACTGGTCGGGTCTACTAAGGACTTTTTTCCTAAATGGTTTCCCACTCTCCTTCCATGCAGATGCAGGTATATTGCCAATAAAATGCTGCCTTACTCATCCCTAACCCATCAGAGTAATAATTATCATATATACGTAGAACAGTTAGAAAAGTGTGGTGATGAACAAAGTTACATTTCCTCTAGTTCTTACTACGGTAGTGTAAACGAAAGGATAGCCTGAACTAGTAAAAACCTGTGTAAGAACCAGCAGGTGCTAGGCTAGGACTGTACTGCGATTGCGCAGTGTCCGTGTGTTGTCGAAGCCGCAGAGACCTGTCCGAACATCAACGTCCTCATCTCTCCTCGACTGCTCTCTCTCGTTACTGCGATTGTTTTCCACTCCACTTACCAGAGCGGTCAAACAGAGACGAACGAACGAACGAACATTCCAAGTCGTGCCCCTGTGATGACTCGCGCCGCTGTGCCGGGTTCGTGGCCCGACTCTCCTCCGGTTCATGTCTAGGGTATGCTGAGCCCCCCCCCTTCGAGTCTCGCGGATCTGGTTTCTTTCCTTCGTGCGGACATGTCAGGTTACCAGAGTGCCAGACAGGGGTGGGCCATGATCGCCTCCATTTCACCGCGGACGAAACTCTAGCTCTGACTGGACCTACCCGCGGCGGTGAACAAGTGGTTGCTACCACTGGATTGACATTGACGGAAAGGATGGAGCTTTAAGTTGAAACTGTAGGGGACATGAGTTAAGAGAAAATGTCTTAGCAGTTTTTGTAGCAAAACAATATTTTGACAAAATAAATCAAATATTCCTCCAGTTAAAACTTGAGAGTTTAATTTTCTTCACATCGTGATATCAACAGTTCTTGAATATCTGTCATGAGTACAGCGGCATTAAATGAGAAACCTATTAATTAAAGATAAAAAGTTGCCATTAAATTTCAGGTTACCCTCGATAGATATTCTAATTCAAGAACTGTTGAGGTCAGCATGGGTGAGAATTAAACTTTATGGTTATAAAGGAGAATTATTTGAGTTATTCTTACAAAAAAAAGTTTTCGTATAAAATCTTTAAATTACTGCCCTTCTCTCGCGACCTTTACATTCCCACCTTAATCATGGCCAGGTTCACTAGGAATTTCAAATATTACTTTCAATGTGGTATTACAATCATCCTCCCAACCGCATCGTTGGATTTGCGGACTACGCGTATAGCTCCTTTAATCTGATTTGCTAATAGTGGGGAAGTCTGGGTTCGATACCTGTCCAGGTTTGCTCAGGGTGGTTTAACATTAATGGCTACTACTATCCCACTATGCAAGTATGTTACTCTAAATTCTACCTACCTCATCTCAGCCACATTAGCGTAATTAAATGTGAATTATCTGGACGGGTAGTAAGACGTGGGGAAGAAATATAAACCTTTCTCTATTCCAGTGTGGAGATATGTCCTACACTCTTTCTTCCTCCGTCCTAATTTTTTGTTTATAACTGTTGTCTTGAACAAACTAAACTAAAAAAAACTAAAAAAATTAGTAAAACTTGAAATTTCATTAAATTGGTAGTTTACTCTAACATATCACTTTGAGCCCCACACAAATTTGTGGATAGTAAGATACTTGGCTTTTATAAAATGTATAAGTATCTTTTAAGTACAGTCCGATTCAAATAGGAATACTCCTTTGACATCCACCAAATTTAGCTAAACAATTTTTTAATACAATTCATACGTAAAGTCATGTGATTTGCTGCTATCAATTTTTATAGATATTATCAATGTCTAAGAAATAACACAAACAATACAATATCCGGATCAGCGTTATAACAAACATACTTATCTGATATTTAAAAAATCACTATACTCACACATAACTTTGCTAATCATTGTGCTCTGGCTATCCACCAGTCGTCACACGGTCTGAGGCGTAAGGCTCACAATACAGTACTAGACTATTGTTAGCGTGAAGGTTGAGGTTAGAATCTTGCGTCTTAGAAGTGAGAGTTTCCCATCTACTCTCCCCGAAAGTGTGGTTGCACTTTCTCTAAAACAAATTTCTTCATATCCACCCCTTAATTTAGCCGTTAATAACCTTGTTTAACACCTTTCTATCGCCAACACTGTACAATTACACCTATCTGGCTGTGATTCAATGATAGCTCAATTAGCTAACATTTTGACACATCTATCGCATACGTTACATTAACAATTAGGGAATAATGATAGTAAATACAGTACTATCCTTGAATATTTCAGAAACAGAGCATTAGTGCACAAAGTGATAAGTCTCGGGCTTCTGTTCTTGTGTTCAAGTGTAACTTTTTTTTAACTATGTTTAGTAATATTGAAAGATGGTCGTTTGGTTAACTTCGGTGGTCTTGAAATAAAGAACTAGCTTCAGGATCCTATGCTCATGTGTTCAACCCAGCCGAATTGACAGATTTTTCTGGAGTGATAAGAATCCGTTGCACAACTTCCTTCAATGGGAAAGTAAAGGCGTTGGTTCCATGTCAATAATTGTGGTATGTAAAATAACTCTAGGGGGTATGTGAAAATACTTTCCCCGGCAAAATTGGTAGGCCCTTTCCCACTCGCTCATAGAATATCAATGTGTAAGGCAACGGGGAACCACCACACTTCTTGAACTCCCCTATTACATGCAGGCAGCACTAACCAGCAGAAGAACTGGGTGCATACCCAACAGTGGATGGATATAAATCACACACAGCCGACATTCTGTTTGTTGACTTTATACTAGAAGAAGATTGAGAGATGAACGCATGTAAGACTTTATCCGAATTTAATGTTGATTACCGCCTTTTCCTAAGCTTTATAGTTAAGAGAAGGTTTTCTGAATCGTCTACCTTTGATAGGTGGTGTTTAGTTGTAATTTCCAAGATGTATGTGTTAATCTTTGGTCAATTATGGCTACTCTACATTTATATTTTAGTCTTCTGGAAGATTATTTATAGGTTGATCCTAGTAAAGATCTCAGTTTCTTAGAACAGTGGTGCGCAACTTGAGGTACGCGTAGCCCTGGGGTCATGCGTAGATATCTTAGGGCTTACGTAAAATTAAAAATATATTTCTCATTTAAAGCTTATTATTAAATAAATTATTTTCAATGAAATTTTATTGTATGCCTATGTTAATTATATAAAATATATAGTTTACATTTTGCACCAAAATATTTGGGGGTACAAAGTTGAAGGTAAATTATATCTTATGGTGCCCGAACAAAAAAGTGTGAATACGACTGGATTAAAACAACAAAAAAACAATGTAATTATTAACAAATATATTATTATTTTGTGTTTGAGCAAAGTTTAAATAGTATGTTTAACTAAATGTAGTTTAACTTTGATCAAGATCGTCGAGGTATGGTGCTTCAGACGATGACCAACAACATTCTAGGGACGTTCGCTTCAACATGATTAAGCCCAAAATTCACAGTTCACTAAGCGTTAAGCGTCAAGCAACAAAATGAGAAAAATTTGTGTTTTTTTACTTTGATTTACTTTTAGCTAAGAAATGTAACATTTAGTTTAAAATATCATTAAAATTTTGCTAGCTCAATCCTTTCACACAATTTCTTAAACTATAATAACTTATTTAAAATGTTATTTGAAGACTTGTTAGTATCTATCATTCACCTCCATTTTAGCATAACCAATCTTTTGAAATAATAAGCCATTTATTAAGCAGTGTGGGATTTTTGGAGGTCTTCAACGCGTTTAAACGCTCCAGTAGGCCTCCACATTAAACCATATAAAATGTGAATGTCCTAAAATGACGGGAAATATCGGCAACCGTCTAGAATACCTTTTTAGGAATTTTTTAGTCAGTAAAACTTCAGTAACTGAATATACCATATTTTATTAAATTATTATGTCTAACAACTTGGCAATATACGGCTTCATTTAGGTGAAGATTAGTGTGGATAGGAAATGTAAACACCATTGTTAAAAATCATACGGGGAAGAAAAATGGTCAGTTAACTCTGCTGAGAATCAAACTTCAACGACAATCTAATCCTTATATAATGTGGTCACCTGTATAGGTCCATACAATTATTAAAATATATATTAAAATGTCCTCGATAATTTTCACTGACAGATGGAAATTTACAATTTAAAAATAAGATTTATTAAAAATATTATCAATGAGAACACTAACCTTTTTAGTACAAAGCTCAATATCATATTCAAGTATAATATGGCTATTTATATATTATAATTAGGTACTTTTCAAAACTACTGTAGTGACGCTTACATACAAATGAGGATACACCAAATATACAATATCTTACCAAAGTCGTTTGGTTTATATATTTAATATTTCTTAAAGGGATCAATATACTAGAAATTAGAGTGTTATAATGCATTACAGACGTTCAAAAATCTAAACATATTTACAAAGAGTTTTTTAATCATACAATATACTCCACATCAAAATATAGGTGATAGTTATCAATTTTAATCAGGTTCCCATATTATAAAAAACTTTACAGTTGAAATTTTATAAGTTTTTTTAGCACCATGTCCTACTACTCATTCGGGTTATACGCTTATGTACTAATTACGCTAATGGCTTAACAGATTAGAAACGTTATATTTAGAAAAATTCTACCCGCAATTGCGTGGAAAACCATTTTGGAAAAAACACCCTTATTACACCCGACCTAGGTTTGAACCTCGATCTCCTCGTCATCAGCAGTATAGTCTAATGAGATGGTAGTGCCTTAACCCATGAATCCACTGAAGCAGATTTTTATAAGTTAATGAAATCTAAAAAGTTATAAGCTAGCTCATCTTCTACAATGTTTTACACAAAATGTTACAGCTATAAGGCTAAGCTAAATAGTGAGAAACATAATAATCTATCTAGCCTTCATCTAACAAATAGAGTCAATTTTTAATGGGGCTGCAAAATAGAGTTTAAAGATAATCTAGGATTATTTTTAGTGGTTTCTGAGCCCTAAAAATCAAGTGGGGGTATATCCCTTAAAGAATACGGTAACCTTAATCAAAGATAATACTGCCAAACATACAACTAATTCTAAAACAACATCGTTATGCATGAATACTAAACGTCAGGCTACTCTATTCTATTTTTTCCGGTGAAGAGGAGGTCGTAATTATAATCTGGGACGGATATACAGAGGATTGTTTATTTAAATTGGCTTTACACTCTCTCTCCACGCAGTTATAGCTAAATTTCTTCTAAATTTGTACTCACTTCAGCCATACCATATGAGTGTCTACTAAATAGGGATAGTCTAAAAGGCGGAGCGGAAATTAAAGGACCAATGTAGATTTGATCGTCCCAGGTGTATAAAAATCGCCTCACACACCCCTGAATCTATGTCCACATCTTGAGTCTGATCCTCCAATGTGGTTCACCGCTTTCTTAGAATGCCGCACTTTATGTCCACGGGCCGCAAAATAACTCGATATCGAGTTACAAATTCCTATCGAAACGGTAAACAACGAGTTACCTGGTGCGCTGGTCAAGTATGGCGGAAGTTCCACCATGTCCTAAAAAGAGAGAAATGGGGAAGAGGGGGCGGTGACCTACGGGTCTGTAACCTCTATACTCTTATGCTGTATGTAAAGTATGTCCTTTAAAGTTCCAAAAATGAGGATAGTCATAATAATTTGGCAACTAAATAAATTTCACGTTATATCCCTCTCTCCGTTTTTTGCTTGGAGGAAAAAGATTTGGCAATAAGTATCTTTCCTAACACCTCCTAAGTACTGGGACATAAGGCTTTGTGCTTAAACGGATCAGAATAGTAAATAGTCTTATTAGAAAGTAACCGTTTAACTTAATGATGCCCTCATTACCTAGCAATATGTCCCGTCGTGATGAGTCGCTACGAATCGTTTTGACTGACTTTTTGAATAGCTTTCATACATTGGACGTTTGTGGCAAAGTTGAAAGCTAGAGAAAAGAAATGGCTTTATCATTTGGTTATCGATTGAAAAAAAGTTCAAACTATTATAATGAGCAGTATTATATTCATGCTACAGTTCAATTAAATTAAGTACCTCTGACGAAGAGTTCATGATTTTTTGAGATTGTGTATTTTTTATAATATATTAACGATATATTCTGCTTTGATGGCTGCATTATTTAAAGCGTCACTCTCATGTTAGACTAAACTGCCGTTGACAGGGAGATTGGGGATCAATTACCGGTCGGGTACACTGAGTATGATTTTCCACACTCTCCCCAATCAAATGTGGGTAAACTTAACAAAAAAAAACAGAGATACTACTTCATTGTTTGAAACATATTGTTTAAGCTACAGTATTAGAGCATGGTTATAACAAATTATATTTTCTAACTAAATATTTTTTCTCTTAATCCCAAACGATACACTGTAGCTGTATATATATTCCGATACCACATTACTAATAAAGTTCATTTACTTTTAACGTTGAAACATTCAAATATATTCCAAAATTACAAGGCCAAAATAATGTTAGATAGTAACATTATAATCAATGTTCATTTAATAATTTAAAATTTAGATGCCTGCATCAATATGCACGTGAAATAAGTTTCGGCTAATTTATTATGGGTTTCCAGTGACGAGGAAGTCGGGGCTTGAATTCCGGGCCAGTGTATTGAGGGTGTTTCTTCTTAAATGGTTTCTCACTCATCCTGCAAGTAAAATTGGGTACACTATTCTTATAAAATTCTACCTTTCTCATATCTACTCTCATAGATGCAAATATATTTAAAGCCCGTTGGCTAGACCATAGGATGTTCGACACAATCCCCCTGAAAAGCGATTCACTTGGAGAAATTCAGACAGGACGTTTGAAGAAATCTTGGTAATTAAATTGAAGGTCATTTGGATCAGCTGAGATAGGACATTTTGACCCAGTAAAAACATTTTTACTCCAAAAATAGCTTTAAATAATCTTTGAATCCAGTACCTTATGAGAGTGAAGCGTGACAAATGTAAACTCAATACTTTACGGTCAGTACAACGAAACATCACTTTAATGTTACCTAGGCTGCCACGCTTCGTTGTAATAACTTCGTCAACTTTCACATCTATCGTCACAAGTGAATGAACAGATACAGGCTATAGAAAAGTGAGTCAAAAGTAGAACAATCTCTAATGGTGGGATTAAAAGGTGTTTTTACAACATTCTATGACCAACCTGGTCCAAACGGCCCGTGCATTTTAGTTAGGAGAATCTCTGATGGCATCAAAAGACCTTCACCCCGACAGCTAAAAGGCCGTGTGGTACACACACACATAAAAACAAACAGATCTTATATTTATCAAAACAAAGAGGAGCATCGATAATAACAGAGTAGATTTTATTGTGCTTTTTTTAACCGCGTTTTATTATAGGTCCGAGCTAGACGTATTTAGCTTTTGATGAGGAAATAAGTGTAGAAATATTAAATATTCAGAAAGACCGTTTTACGTGGAGGGAGAGTGGAAAACTATGAAGGAAAAGAAAACACCTCTCTTTCTCACCTCCTCTTTAGTACACTCGTTCGTAGTTCAAACTCCTACCTTCCAGAACTTGACAAATCAGACTAAATGAGCCTGACATTTAGTTGGCGATCACACCGATACGAGTAGCACAGTAAAATAACGTATTTGTAAACTATCACCAAATAATGATAAAATGCAGCGTTTTTTAATGTGTACCTTCAACATTATGGGAACCACTTCGGTGGCCGCATGGTCTAAAGCGCTACTCTCGTAGTAGATTAGACTGTCGATAATCGGGTGATCGAGGTTCGAATCTCAGTTGGGTGTATTTAGGGTAATTTTTCAAAAACTTTTTCCTCCATGCAAGTGCGGGTACACTTCTTATAAATATAACCTTCCTAATACCTAAAACCATTAGCGTAATTAATACATAAGATTATAACCCTAACGGGTGGTAGGACACAATGCTAAAAAAAAATCATGGTCATCAACGGATTTATTTAAACGGTAGAAGTGATAGAAATATTCTAAAGAAAGTACACTAGAATTAGAGTGAATAGATGATGGAAAAACTACCCGCCAGTGGACCCAACTGAGCTTCAACCTTAGATGACTTCACCTCTATCTAAGCTCCACTCCAATCTGGTATAGGTAGATGTCGTCTGTACACCACACTTAAGGCGTACTCGATCTTACTATGAAGCTGGCCCTAAGTGGTCAACTCAATTTCTCAGAGTATGATGCCTAGTTAAAATAAAATATACGCAGAACATCACATTATACAAACTGCCTGGGATCAAATCCTACTTAGGTACCTTGAACTCTTGTCGGTCCTTACATAGACTTTTACGACGGGAGTGAAATATACCAATGGACCGGATTATTTTTAAAGTTACATATTCACTGTATTCAGTCAAGGCCAAGTTCAAGAAATCATTTCCTCGTATCTTAGAAATTAGCGGCCGAGCAATGTAGGGCTGTGTGTGTAAGCTCTTCCTACAAATTAGAGACCTATTTACCAAGCAGAGGAACTCCAAGAGTGTTCACCGCACGCGAAATCTGGGCGGCCGTCCTGGTGCTGATAGCCACGTCTTTAAGGTCAAGTTTACCATGTATATTCACTTATCTCTGCTGCAAGAAATTGCAGTTTCTACTAAAAAACCATTCACATCTGTAATTGCACGGACAAAGATGTAAATATCGTCTTGTTTGATTTGCCGTGGTAATGGTGGGTTTTTGGTTGTTGTGTCTTTCTTTTTGCTTTATGTGGTTTCCAAACATATATCCAGGAAAATTCTGTTTCAATTAATTAACTGTCCAAAGAGTCATGTTCCCTTACATTTTATATTTCACCTTTCTAAAAGCCATTATAATAAAGTGTTATAGAATTAAATAGCCAGGCTTTTATGTTAAGATAAATTTGGATTGTTTAGATATGTATTTTTTTTTTTAGCTTTCACTTTCTGAAGAAAAAAAAACTATCTCAACATGGCTTATTAAATAGCTCAACTTTTGTAAGCCACGTTTTAGAGTACGAAGATTAAACGTCAAGTTCGTCTAGTCTGGTTTATCAGTGACTCGGAAGTCATGGCTTGAATCACAGCTGGGTGTACTTAGGGCTGTGTTTTCACCCACACTATTTACTTATAAATGCAGGTATATTCCCTACTTTAACATACTTATCTCTATCCTATTAAATATAAATATATTAATATATCCCAGAGGGTTTGTAAGCAAAGTGTAAACGTACACAAGCCTTATAACTCTATTTGTCACTGTGAAAGAAGAGATCCAATTATTATTACCTTTTAAACTCTTTCTTTGGCAATGCTGGAATCGAATCTGTAGCCTTTAGTTCAGCAACCATTTCGGTGATTTATTTACATACACATTTATTTTATTTATTAATTTGAGGTATTTAACGTGCACTTTCTGAACCGAATGATTATATCGGCACACCAGAATTTCTATGAGCGGGCGCGAAAGGGCCTACCAATTTTGCTGGGAAAGGTATTTTCATATACTTTCCAGGTTTATTTTACATAGCACAATCAACATTGGACCGACAGCTTTATATTCCCTCATAAATATTAGTGCTACGGATTTTTATCGCTAAAAAAATCATTCGGCCACCAGCATTGGTTCTTGATGCGGTCACTTTACCCCAAGACCACCAAGGTTGACATGTATAGATACATATATGAATATACATACTGTATGTATGTATATGTATAAATATATTACCCGCCTCGGTGGCGTAGTTGGCTAACGCGCTAGTCGTGTTGAGCTTGACCGCCGAGGATGGGGAGATAGAGGCTCGAATCTCGGTCGGGTGAACTGGAGGTGGTTTTCCCTAAATGGTTTTCCACTCTCCCTCCACGCTAATTCGTGTTCACTTCCTCTACATTCAACCCTCCCAATTCCTAATCCATTAGCGTAATTACTACTTAAGCGTATAACCCGAACGGGTAGTAAGACGCGGTGCTAAATATTATTATTATTATAAATATATTGCTTCTTGCGTTTTTTTAATGATTGATATCATATAAATATCGCCACTTAGATTGAATAATTAATATAATATGTGAAAAACAAAACCATCTGCGTTTAATATAACTGGACGTTTGAAAAGATGATAATATATTATTAATATATATTAATAATGTTTCCATTACGTTGTGTTAAGTTTATAGATACTCAAAATTGAAAATATTTTACAATTTTGCTAAAAAAGGGCAGAACTACATCCTTTCTCATTCAGAATGAATATAAATTGAACCGTAGCTTCAACCAGGGAGGAAAGAAATTGAAACAAAATGCCGCTCTCGGCCTGGTCCAGTTGATTGTGTAACCTCAACGCGCCCAACCTTTTCGTTATTAGTCACAAAGTTTGAATTCGCGCTCATCAGGGTCTTGTATTTTCAAATTTGGAATAGAATTCTTGAAGTTATCTTTCTGACTATCAGCTATCCTGGTAGCCAATGCTGACAAGTGACGATCCTTGTAACCACCTATAGGGAAGAGAGCAATGTAAGCTGTCTTAGCCTAGCTATTCGCTAAATCACTTAACACAAATGCAGTGGCGCAACCAATATTATGGTTCTAAGGGAGGCAGGGGGATATTTTAAGCTGTACTTGAGGAAGTAACCCCATATAAAAATACAAAAGTTAATGAAAACTATAATTGAATGTACTCAACTTATTGAATAGACAAGAGTTTGTGGCAGCACCTGCCTTTGGTTGGCTATAAAACAAATTAACAGATACAGAACAACAAGTTCACGATTTTAGCTAGAGTTATTTAAAAATAAATTGTTCCGAAGATCACTTAACAAAATAATAACAAACAGACACGACAGTGCTTTAACAATGGTTTTCTTCTTATTCTTTCACTTTAATTTTTTTAGGGGGGGAGGTGTTGTTGGTTTTATATTTAAACTGGGGTGCAAGAGGATAACTTGAACTAACATCCATTTTTTTTTATAAATTCATTTATCAAAAAAGTTCGTGGCAAATCTAAATAAAATATTTCTTAGACACATTTAGTATAAATTTCTACATTTAGTAATCGTAATAGTTTGTGAATATTTGCCATAAAATTACATAATTACTTCAAGAGAACCATTTATCTTCATTTTAAAAGATCCTAGTCCAATACTAATATAATCAAGGTAGATATTCAATAAATTTGAAATTACTTTTTATGTTATTTAACGTACACATTCTAACCAACTGATGATATCATCACATGGTTTATATCCTAGCTTAAATCTAGAACAGACACGGACAGCAATTAGCCCCAAAACAGTTAATTTATTTATGTTATAACGGAAACCCCAATTTCACTAAATATAACTTTATTGGCAATGCCGGTAATCAAACTCTAGACCCTCAACAAAGTATGCAAAAACGCTATCGACTGAGCTAAGATATGGGATGTTAAGTTTACTTTATTTGTATAAAACTAAACTAAACGTAACTAATGATGCAATATTGTATTTATTTTGTACAAACAGGTTTTTAATATGAAAACTATTAAAATATAAACCATAGCCGTGAAGATAAGTTAAGGGCAGTATTTTTGCAGTTTTGATATAAAAACATTTATTTGGTCAACAAAAGAAATGAAATATTGCTCCATTAGAAATAATATAGTTTAATTTTCTTCTCATGGTGATATCACCAGTTCTTGAATATCTTTTAAGGGTATCCTGGAATTCAATGACAACTTTTTCTGTTCATTTAAAAGGTTTTTCCATCTCATGCCACTATGATCATGGTAGATATTAAAAATGTATTGATCTTGCCGTGTGAATAAAATTAAACTATATATTTCTACTGGAGCAATATTTTATTTATTTTGGCCAAAAAACATGTTTTACCATTAAAACTCCAAAATCGCTTTCATTAACTCACGTTACCTTCCACCCCACCTTAACCGTATCACTGAGATATAAATATAATTGGCCGAGTCCCCCTTAATATCCGCCTAGAGTTGCGCCATCCAACCACCGCGCCGCGCGGTTGATGGCTCTCAACACTTGTTATTACCAGAATCTGAGGCCCTCCCTTGGTACATACGAAACAAGCCAGCCAGCGACCCACGTGATACAAAAGTAATGTTATCAAGGCGAGGTTGGCAACACCTGCTAATGATCACTTGCTGTGTTGACCTCAGTAGTGGAGGGAGAGGTCATACACCTGGTAGAACAATATTAACAAGGTGGGAGGGTTCTTAGTTATGCTGTCAGGACTTCCTGAATCTCTGGTACGGAGAAGATTGAGTAGAGTGACACTTGACCAGATGTTCATTCAAGAACATTGTTTCTGCTGAAGAGGGGGAGATTTGGGTTTGAACCCTGGTCGGGTTTATTGAGGGTGGTTTTCCCTAAAATGGTTTGCCACTCTCTTTCCATGCAAATGAGGGTAGATTACTTCTAAAATGCTTCCTACCCTATTAGAGTAGCAATCAGATATGCGTTTAACCTGAACAGTTAGAAAGACGCAGTGATTAAAAAACAGCATTAATTAATTTACGTAATACATTCTAAGAAATTACAAACCAATCCCAAAATCTGAGTGTATAGGAGACCCAGTACGCTGGCTCCATCCGATTCCATTTATCAAATGGTCACACAGATCTCACAGAAGTCTATAATGTTCACTGGTCCCATCCTGTCTTAGTGACCAAGTGGTCAGGAATGTATAGAATATCCTGATACCATCCTGTTTCAGTGACCAAGTGGTCAGTAATGTATAGAATATCCTGATACCATCCTGTTTCATTGACCAAGTGGTCAGTAATGTATGGAATACCAGGGTACCATCTTGTCTCAATGACCAAGGGGTCAGGGCTGTATAGAAGATCATGGTACTATCCTATTTCAGTGCCCAAGAGGTCAGGGCTGTATATAATACCACGGTACCATCCTGTTTCAGTAACCAAGTTGTCAAGGCTGTATAGAAGGCCATAGTACCATACTGTCTCAATGACCAAGGGGTCAGGACCTGTATATAAGACCATAGTACAATCCTGTTTCAGTGACCAAGTGGTAAGGAATGTATAGAAGACCAGGGTACCATCCTGTCTCAATGACCAAGGGGTCAGGGCTGTATATAAGACCACGGTACCATCCTGTTTCAGTGACCAAGTTGTCAAGGCTGTATAGAAGGCCATAGTACCAAACTGTCTCAATGACCAAGGGGTCAGGAGCTGTATAGAAGACTATAGTACAATCCCGTTTCAGTGACCAAGTGGCCAGGAATGTATAGAAGACCAGGGTACCATCCTGTCTCAATGACCAAGGGGTCAGGGCTGTATATAAGACCACGGTACCATCCTGTTTCAGTG
The DNA here is from genome assembly GCA_902155825.1 of Timema genevievae. Classification (NCBI taxonomy): domain Eukaryota; kingdom Metazoa; phylum Arthropoda; class Insecta; order Phasmatodea; family Timematidae; genus Timema; species Timema genevievae. Next base: position 51,777 of record CABFWO010004486.1, read on the forward strand.
ACCAAGTGGTCGGGAATATATAGAATATCCTAGTACCATCTCGTTCCAGTAACAAAGTGGTCAAGGTAGTTGACTAGAGATTGCTTTCTTGATCACATAAATTTTGCTATTTTTGAGTCAAAGTTTTCAAACACACATAAAGCAAGCTTCTAGGAGAAATATAAAGCGGGCTGTCATGCATAAGGTCACAAGTCAATTTATATATAATTTACTTAAATCGATTAATTTATGGACTCTATTAATGCATGGTTTTTGATGCCATTAAAAAAATTTTGAGCTCTATATCTGATCAAAATTAACAAAACGTCTTCTATTTCAATAAACAAGGCTGTAGCCAGACAATAATTTCAGGGGAGTTTGTTGGCCACATCCCCCAATTGCCAGAAGCTAGAAAAAATTAAATGATAAACAGTTCTAAAAGCTATCTGAAGTGTTTTTTATTGCAACATAACCCCCTAACTACGAAAGGCTAGCACAAATTCTAAGTACTAAACACCTCTATAAGCTCTCTGAAGTGTTATTTTTATGTAAACATAACACCCTAACTCCTGAAGCCTAGGAGAAATTATAAGTATTAAACACCTCTAGAAGTTATTTGAAGTGTTTTTTTTTGCAACACAACACCATAACTGTTGAGGGTCGGGAAAAATTCTAAATATTAAACCCTTTATAAACTATCTGAGGTGTTTTTTTGACACCATAACACCATAACTTCCGAAAGCTAGGAAAATTTCTAAATATTAAACACCTCTAGAAGCTATTTGAAGGTTTTTTTTAATAGTAACATAACTCCCTAACTGCCAAAGGCTAGGAAAATTTTTAAATATCAAACACCACAATAAGCTCTTTGAAGTTCTTTTTATGGTAACACAGCCCCCTAATTTGGATTTGTATCTTAATTTTGATATTGTTTGAACCATAATTAAAACCATATATATTTTGTTCATAAAATTTAGGGTGGGGGTTAACCCCAACTCCCCCCCCATGGCTATGGCATTGTCTATAAACCATGTAATTTTGACAAGCAATAAGTGGCTTTGGGCTATTTGTTATCTTGGCTATCAGCTATATCTATTTTTAATCTATATTATTGTAAAACGTAGAACAAGAATAGAAGAAAGTTTATATTAAAATATACACTAACCCACAGTTGTGGCCAAATGATTTAGGACATTAGACTTACATGACACTTGGCTGTCATTGTGGTTGGGTTTAGAATCCCAGCTGATTTCATAAATTTCAGTTCCATTGTGAGATCATCATCAAGCAGTAGAAGTAGACCTCCCTCCGTCTAATCGCAAAGTGCTCAATACATTCATACATATACAAACGGGCATGTGGCAGTGGACTTAAAATTATAGGTTCTAAGGTCACAACTCTTAAACTAAATTTATTTACTTCATTAGGCTTAACTTACCTAACTTCACTGCACGTAATTTTATAGCTCCTAAGTTCACTAAGCCTAAAAGCACTGGACCTAAAATTAATTTATCAAAGATTTCTTTAAAATATATTAAAATATTCAAATAGGAAGTACACCTTAAAGCACTAGAACTAAACTTTATAAAACCTAATTCTACAAGACCTAACTTCACTGGACCTAATTTTATAAGATCTAACCCCACAAAACTTAACTTATCAAATCAACCAGCATATTACCGAAAACGTTTTTTTTAAATGATTATTATAAATATACACCGGTAGGAACACGGACAAAGGCGTCAGTCTTGTCTTGACTAGTTTTCTGATGAATGAGAGCTCAGAGTTCAAATCTTGCTGGATGTACCGTACCCTTAAAGTAAGGACGGGTACCTCCCATTTAGCTTTTAGTTGCTAGCCTACTTGGATTACGATTGTTATAACAAAGTTTTGGAATGGTTTGAACGTCGTTATTTATAACATACCTTTTGAAATGAAGCTGTTTAATGAACACAACCCCCACGTTTGTAATACGGACTAAGGTCTGAGACTATAAAGCTCATACGAATGACCACCATCCTCCCAACGCATGTTGTTTGGATCCAGCAGGAGAGTTGTTTTTATTAAAATCTTGTTTCTAGTCTCATCCCTAAATGTCAAGCTCATTTAACCTTGTTTGCTGCTGACAAAGAAATTGGGTTTTGAATCTTGGCCGAGAATACTGAGGTATTTTCTTAGATTATTTTTCACTCATTTCTTCCAAGCAAATGCGGTAACATTTCCGCTAAATTCTTCCATTATCACTATTTTCAAATAGTGAAAGGAAATGTGGATATTTCGAACAAGTACTAAGATGGAAAGTTGTGACAAGCAGGATTGCTTCAACGCAGATTATCTCGACTGAAGTCGAGTGAACGTGCTCGACCCAACTGACAGTTTTTTCGCGAATCATTTTGATTGTTACATTACAAGTCAGTACAGAAGTCTCGCCGAGCGTGTCGATCAGAGTGATCCAGTCGTCATTAGTGTCTACTGGTGTGATGAATCAGTGTGTGCAACTTAACATTTTGCATCAAGAGATTGTTCACAATGGAGTCGAACCAAAGAACAACTTCAATTGTTACTGGACAAGTAGTGTCGTGTTTCACAATTCTTGGCGCAATTGAATTAAGCAGATACTCAAAATCTGTCAAAGACATTTAAATTAAATGTTTGTATTCACCTTTAATTTCTTGAATTTTCAAAATTTTCGTTAATATCTCAATTCACCATCAACGCTTCTTTTTCTAAATAGGGTCGTCTGCCTCCACTATTTCTGTTTTTTCTTATCTCTTTTTAAATAAAACATCTAGATAAAATAACGCAGAACTTAGAGCTTCTAGGTCCGACATTTCGGCTATAAATGAGAGAAAATTGTAGCACTGTCAAGCCGAGCATTATAAGTGACCATTCGCCGCACTCCTATCTTTGTAATGTAATGTTTACCGCTAATACATTCTTCGAGCAGAGCTCGACTTTTCCGTAAGCTACAATGGTGAAATATGTATATAGACCTATGAATTAAATTTTGCCAAACATATTTGCTGATTTTCATATAAAGCCATTTATTTGATAGCTATAATATTTACTAGATCTTCTTTCACGTATTGCTACGTCAAGTAATGTGATCAGTAACTGTCACTTTTGATAGATAGCCTATTACCAGTATGGTACCTCTAAAATAGCACTAATAATTTTATATATATAATTTTATTTTATAAAATAGGGTCTTATTTAGATCAAAGTATACATGAATGTCCCGCTTATAGTATCATTATTTGGTGTAATGTTATTATCAGGGTGGCATAAATTAAATCATTAATGGCATAGACACGGATACAAACTTAAAATTAATGAAAGACGTACAGGAAAGATAAAACAATAAAGTATGGGCACGTGACAGAAAGAAGAAATGAATTAATAATGAAATTAGGAGCGTAATGATTAAAAATGTAAGCCAAAAACAGTGTCCCAACATGGGACAGACAGACAGAGGGAAAGACATAATTGTAAAATCCAATTTTCTGGTTTCGGTTCACATAAAACGTAAAGATTCGTCATAATCTCAAGATCAATTTTGTCAGGATCACAATACTTTCTCTTGATATTAGAAAGTAAAATAAACTCTAATTTTAATCCATCCATAATGTTAATAATAATAATATGTCGTGTTCTTATCTTTACTACGGTTTTAAGATTTCTCTTTGAATTTAAAATTGAAATAACTCCTGTAATTTCTTATCGGATTTGAAGTTTATATTTCCTTGGTGATCTTTAGAAAGAAAAATAAATCAATAGTATATTATATTTTTAGAGAATAACCGTTGTTTACGTGGTCTACGACGTCTGTATCACCATAAATGTTAAAATTCAAACAAATACGCATTTTAAATTCACTTTTCTCGGAATGAGTTATTAAATGAAACCCTTTTTTAGAGACCGCCATGCTTGACAGATTTTTTTAAATACATATATGCATTTAACAGTTATCGTGGGGCAAACAAACACAAACAGGCTGAATGTCAAATTATAGAGTTAAACAGGACCAAAACCCACACAGTCATTTAATCAAAAAAGACTGCTTTTTAATCATATATTATATATATATCATATATTATTTTTCTAAAGGCCGCATTACACATAGCAGGTTGCAGCGCTACAAGCTGACAAATCTGGGTTACCTATTACACACAAGCTGCATTCTGATGAATGATCATCTTGCCGCTCAGTGGAGGGGGAATTATTTTATTGTCCGCACTTGGTTTTGCTGGTTCAGTTTGTGCTAAGATGTCTCGTCAACAACAAGAATATGAAGAGCTTATTATATTATAAGGTAACTAAGAAAAATAGAAATATCGTAATGTTGTAAAACGCAGCAAGAAACGTGTGTGGAGTCGAAATGTAGTGTTAAAACATAACACTGTGTCAAATACTGTGAAGATTTTACCTGAATTATATGTTTATGACTTCCGAAATTACCTACGTATGAATGAAGACACCTACAAGCATCTTTTGTCTATATTCTCTCAGCGGTTAACCAAGCAAGCAAGTTGGAAGCGTAGAAAGCGATTACACGGTGCAGAAAGCAGTCGTCCGATCAGAAAATATCAAACTCGTTTGATATTTACGCTGCCAGCTTTCTGATACGCGCACCGATCATTTAGGTATATTACATGATCATCTTGCAGCGCTGCAACCTACTACGTGTAATGCGGCCTCTAGGTCTATATTTAAATAATTGTTCTGTCTCGTGTTTATTTTAAAGGTATAGCTTGGATAGTAAACACACAAAAAAGAATTGAGTCCCCGAATTCCCAATTTTTTTTTGGTGCAACATGTCTTACTACCCATCTGCTGGCTATGGAATATAAATAGAATACACCCACATTTGTGGGGAAGAATAATGGAGAGACGTTAAGTAAAAAAAACACCCTCAATACAACCCGCTAGTATTGGAACCTGGTAAGCCAGACCAGACGAGTTTGGCAACTTTTACTACATGCTCGCTGATGTGTGCCACAACTAACAAGACAAACATCTAGAAAAACATAACAAAAACAGATTAAGACAGAAACAAATTAATAAATTGGAGCCCACTTCAGTGGCCGCATCGTATAAGGCACTACTCCCACAATAGACTAGACTGCCGATGATGTGGGAATTGAGGTTCGAACCTTGGTCGGGTTTACTGATGGTGTTTTTTCCAAAATTGTTTTAAAATCTTCTTCCCACGCAAAGGCGGGTACATTTCCTATAAATATAACCTTCCTAATCCCAAAACCATTAGTGTAACAAGTAAATAAGTGTATCACCCGTATGGGTAGTAAGACGTGGTGGTAAAAAAAAAAGGGATCAACCTTTCAACTGGCATATGGACCAATGGTTTGGTGACAAAGAAATCAAGAATTGAATTTCAGCCTAAGGATATTTTTTCTTTCTCCAAGCAAGTGTGGGTACAGTTCCTCTAAATCCAACCTTTCTCATCTCAGCCATGTTAGTGTAGTTAAATTCTGATAGTCCGGATGGGTAGAAGACTAATCGTGCACGGTTGACTAAATAATTTAGGTTATTAAAAGGTTAGTGAAGATGTCGCTAGAGATGATCGCGTACTGCAAATCAATAGTTGACTGCATTGATGGTGTTCATACACACAAGAACACTGGTTGAACTCTGATATTAATTAAAAGATTGGATCAAGGTCTTCATACTCACACGTCAGTATCTCGTGTCTTTGATTCCAAAATAATGTGTTTTTTTTTCGTATCTTTTTTTACTATAAAGGAACATTAATGGTCTGCTAAGGTAGAAACCTGAAGTCATCTCCCTCTGTGGGAACCAAGTACCATCATAAACAACGCCAAGAATAAGGCACGAACCACGTAGCCAACTAATCTGTGTGTGCAATCGACCGAGAGGAGGCAGTATCGGTATCTGTATCTTTCCTGGTCATCCCACTCATTATCCTCTCTCGTCCCGCCACCAGCAAGGCCGTAACCTCCCGGAGTACGAGATGACCCCGAGTTGCCCCCGTCGAACCCTCTAGCCATCACGAGGGAAGTGGAGCAGGCAGGATGCGCAGAGCAACTTGATCAAAACCTGGCGGACGGAGCATTCGCGGCTCATAACGGATCTTTATTCGGAACGGTATATCAGGGCGGGATTTGATTGAAGTAGAAGGTGTCGTAGCTGACAGCGGGGGAAGTCTTAGGCGGCGTTTAGTCTGACACCGTTTCCAATTGGCTGGTTACTACAGTCCAATTCATAAAAAATAAAAAAGCTTTCTGTGATCAACATTGAGACCATGTTACTATTTTATTGCTGCTATTTTATAGACATTGATAATATCTATTAAAAGTGGATGATAGAGATCGCATGACTTGACGTTTGAATAAGTAAAAGTAGATCTAGTATCTTCTATCTTTGTCAGATAAGGTTGTTACAGTGAAAATTAACCTTGCAATTATTGTTCAAGTCAACTAACACAACGTTAGGGGATTACTTATTGGAATTCTAAGACGGGAAGCAGATTTACAAATATAGCAGAAGTGCTTTGTTATTTCCAAATATGGCCAAAATATTAAAATCATTACGGTACATTTTAGGTTTAATAGTTTTTAAAATATTATGAAAAAATTAAATTACCTCATTTTAAAAGATATTTTACGCGATATGCTGTGGTATTGAAATTTTTTTTAAATTGTTAGAAACATAGAAACCTCCTCAACGAAATAAAGTTTTTTTAATTAGGTCACTACATTAAATGGTAATTAAAGAGAGTTTTAGTTATTTTAAGATGTCAGAACTGCCATTTCCTTCATAGATACAAAGATTTTAAGAGATTTTCCTTCATTTTGGCGGTGTCATTAAGATAGTCGAGCAAAAGTTTAGAAAAACCAGAAACCGGTTGGGTTTATAACATTACTGGGTGGTGCTTTCCAGCAAAAGGAGAGCAAACAGGCAAAATAAAAATACAAATAACAATACAATTTTTGTTGCAACCCCTTATTAAATACATCATTCAATTCAATAAGATTTATTCTACACTCTTATACCAGCTACTTTTAGCTACCCGGGCATTTAGATCTTAGTTATAAACCAAAATATGTACACTTTAGAACTTTCCAGAGTGAAAATTTTCAAATTTTAAACTATGTTTACATGTTTTTATATGTTAGTGTGTTTTTCTATATTGTTTAGGATAAGAGTGTTTCCTGTCGTTCCCTACCCTTTCTTAGGCCCGGTGCCCACGAGCGACGTGCGTCATCTTTGCAGGAAGTCGCGTCCTGTGACGCTGTGACACCGCTAAAAGCAGTTCACACAAGCGACCTGCGTCTGGTGACGCCACGTCACAGCACCCGGGGCAGTGCACACTAGCGACTTGCTTCTATTTGAACTCAACTCTCGGCCTAAGTCGGTTTGAAGCCATGGCCGTGGTAAGTACACTCCGGGAGTGGAAAAAAAATAGGCAAACTTATCTTTGCTGTACACAACTCTAATACCCTGACATTAACTTATAAGTCATATTTATGATATCTGTAACAATAATGTACGTTTAGGTATTTTGCATAACATTGGGTCTATACTCATTATTTTATAAGTTAACAGTGGTTGTGACATGTTTCAGTATTTTATAAGTTGTTATTGGGAAAATAAATGGTGGGTAGTAATTTATCTAGTTTTAGTGCACTTTTACTATAATTTCCGGATAATCCAAATGACATATGGTCCCAGTTAATACTTATAAACGAGGTTCCACTAGTATATAGAAAATATTTTTTCCCAATTCATCAAAATTATTAGAAAAAAAAGTTGAGATAGCACTCGTCAAGTTGCTTTAGCATTATGACTTCCATTTCATCAGTATTTGGATATAGCGTCTTGCATATCTCCATCCATGCTGCTTGTTTTTTTATTTCTGTCGTGGTATTGTTCTAGGGACGACTTCTAAATGACAGGTATAGCCCACACCTCATTGATAAAAAGTTCTGTCTCTATTTCGTCCTCCATTCTGACTGTACACTGATTACAGTCACAATGACAGTTCGTGTGCACTGCTATAAAATGACGGCAACTTGACGCCAGACCTCACGTCCTGTGTGAACTCCATCATTCGAATCAAAGTAGTGCTGAGACGCAGCGTCGCATGACGCGACTGTAAAGATGACGCACGTCGCTCGTAGGCACCAGGCCTAAGGTGTGTGTAGTAGCACTCGCAGTAGGTAGTTGAAAACAGCAGGGTACCAGGTTTTGAAAGATGGGATTGGTTAAATAAAACTATTTAGTGACATTCTGAAAATCAACAGACTTAGGGAGAAACCTATTGACTTGGAAACACAGGCTGGAACTAATCATTGGCAATATACGAGGAAACAAAGAGAATAATTCCTTCTTAGAAAACTGAGGGTTTGGGAAGAAAAAGGAACTATTTACAAGACAAATATAAATTACAGGAAGTCTTGTCTAATGATTCTCGGAACTTAGAAAGTAAAGTGTCAATCATTGTCAACTGAGAAGTTAAGCTGCAAAAAAATATGTTGTACTAGCATTTTTAGTATTGAAATTGACTTATTTACATCCCCACTGTAAGAACCAGTTTTTCCCAAATGCAGTATTTTATTAAAAGTTTCTTACCTGAGCAGATTATTGGGGGGAGGGGGGGTGCCCCCGGTCCCACCCTCCCCCCGCGCTAACGACGCCCTTGCCTTGTGGTATGCTGGTATGCTGTTACGCAATTTACGGTATCCGTGTTAACTATTTTCTTTGCTATTCAAAATCGTCATAAACGAGGGTATGTTTGCCTATGTGCTTCCTTTTTCTATTAGTATCTTTTCTTTATTATAGGATGTGTGATGCTATCACATTGTAATTGAGCTAATTAATTAAGTGCGATTGTGTAATTAATGTGTGAAGAATCTAAGAAAAGAAAAATATCTCGGAGAAAGTCAACGGTTTGGTTGTACCGTAGAGGCAAGATCTAAGATACACATAATATTAACTCATTACAGTTTTTTTTATTACTAAGAATTTTAACATGATAGCCTGAAAATAGCGTAGAAAATATCAAAAATAACTTTCCCTGTAAGGCTTGTAGTAAATTTTACTATATAAATAAATTTTAATACATTTTAAAATTATGTTATTATTGATTACATTGTTAGTAAGGTATAGAATACCAAACTTAATTTAATTAATTAAAATAAACCTGTAGCTTATACAAATCAAAGCGTTTAAGGTGGGGTGCTAGTGAGCGCCAGTTTAGTGCATTAATTTTGCAGTTTTAATAGCATAAACTTTTTTGGCCAAAATAAATCAAATATTTCTTCTATAGAAACATCGAATTTAGCTTTCTGCACATGCTAATCTCAACAGTTTTTGAATATCTCTCATGAGCATAGCGGCATTTGGTGACAAACTTTTTAAATGCAGAGAAAAAGTTGTCACTAAATTCCAGGACACATCTGACAGATATTAAAGAACTGTTGAGATCAGCATGTGCAGAAAACTAAACTCTATGTTTCTATAGAAGAAATATTTGATTTATTTTGGCCAAATAAATGTTTATGCTATAGAACTTCGAAAATACTGTCCTAAACTCACGCTCACTAGCACCCCATCTTAAGATTTAGTCTTCCTTTTCTGAAGTATGTCACTAATTAAATCAGTTTCTCTGGTCAAATATTTAAATTGTTTTGTTAGCACAGCCATAATTTATTTATCAACACAATGCACCGCCTTAAGCCAATGCATTAAAATATGTAATTCTGGGACGGAAGATAAGACAACGAACGAATCCAGCCGAATATCTCTGATCTACTGACAGAACATGCACTACTGTCCACCCATACAGGGCAAGACACTCCACGGATCTGTGAGTCCCGTACGGTCACACGTTTTGGTTGTGGATTCACAATCACTGACAGAACAGAAACATAATCACTCTAATTACAGTGTTCCTACACAAAATCATTACATTTTTTCCGGGACTTTTAAAGGATTCTCTACAATTCTTCCAGGAGAAGTGTATATAAAGTAATCATAACAAAATACACATCACTACATAATATTTTCTTTTATTCACTACAGGCTCCTAACTACCCTACACCCGCACCTTTTATTATTTTTTAATGTATTCCATGAGGCAACGAGATATTAAAATAATTAAAATATAACAAACTCACTTGCAAATAATAATTGGTGAAATGTGGGTTTCCCCTTTCATAGTGATAAATTAACGGCCTTTTCTAGATTTAGTTAGTTTATAAGTCGTGTGCTGATATAATCAGTCGGTTTAGAAAGTGTACTTTGAATACTTCAACCCTCCATGCTCATATTGTGCATGATAGTTTATGTTATGTAAATTACAAAACAAAAATAAGATTTATAAAAACTACAATACAAGATTGTTTTATATTTAATGAATTATTCAAATTAAGAATTTCCTCAAATATCTTGGAAATTTCATCTACTGACATAATCCTGTTTCCTCCTGATTTGTTAATCTCTTTTTAAAAAAAGGGCGGAGGCAATAAAAATTTCCGGAACAATCTAAGAAATTCCAGGAAAAGATTGGAAAAATGATAAATTCCATAATATTTACAGGCCTGGAAGAATTATTTTAAAATTACAGGTTTTTCATGAAGTGTTGGAAACCTGTCTAATAACATTATTTCAGCCCAAGACGTTCGGCTTTTAGTTAAATTATTTTCAGTTTGGTTCGCTTTGCTCAAGAACTTATTTGAAAGATCAACCAAAATTCAAAAATCAAGCTCTTAGAACTAAAGACAAGCAGACATCTTAGTAGTTAACTGTTGTGTTGAATGGAAAGCCTGTGTGTCAATGTACTAAGTTGTATCAAGATACAGCAATGTAAATTGAAAACATTCATAGCGAAGATTAAAGGAGGTTTTCGAAAATAAATTTTTTGAACGATAAGTTCGAAGTATAATAAAATTCTAGCTTAGGTTAGGTTAGGTTAGGTTAGGTTAGGTTAGGGGTAATACTCCCTATGGTGGGGGTGAGGGTAGGGGTCGGTGATTCCCAGTCCTAGATAAAATAACTTCCGGAAAACTCGCAGTTAGCTAAATTGATTTATAAAAATTGAAATGCGCAAAATTGATTGGTCAAAAAATTGATTGTTCGAAAAATTCATTTTCGATTATTTGACCATCGAACAATTGATTTTCGGTTAATTCACTTCGGGAAATTGATTTTAGGCCAGTTGATTTTCGAAAAATGTGGTTCCGACAAAAATATCGTTCAGAAAATTGATGGTTCGAAAAATTGATTTTCGACAAAATTACGTTCGATGGTTTTGTATTAGGTGAATTGATTTTCGAAAAATTTACCTAGACCCCTTCAGGACTATATGCATTTTTATCACACTACTACTTTCATTGGTGTGCACGCGGACTAGGGTGTTAATTTAATTTAGTTAGGATTGGTGGTGACAGGGAATGTTTGGGTTCAAATCCCAGACTGGAGTAGCGAAGGTGTTTTTTTTTCTTTAGTAGTTCATCACTCTACCACCATGAAAATACGTCTAAATTTACTCTAAATTCCAACTATATTAAATCAATAGAGTATAGTTTAAGGGCTCGTTGACACATTTAGGTCATTTAGGGATAAATCAATATAGCCCGGACAATACTCTTAGTAATACACTGTGCATAAAAATATAAATTAATGGTAGGGATCTGGAAGGTAGAATCAAAATCTCGCATTCCAATCACCAGATTAACCTAGCTTTATGTTTGGTCAAGTTGCCCAGTGATACAGATAAACCATAAAACTAAACTTGACTACAGCAATTATCGAGACAAGAGCGACGTAAAGAAGTGAATATATAATATAGGAGAGGCCAACTGCCCCCACATCACTTTATATCACAGGAGTTGTCTACTTGTTGCTGCCCATTGCCCCCACATCACTTGATATAACAGCGGTTGTCTCCTTGTTACTCCCTATTGCCCCCACATCACTTGATACCAC
>CABFWO010004487.1:0-29680 GCA_902155825.1 Timema genevievae
GGTTATCTCTGAGTGGTTTGATCACCTCTCTTGTGACAAGTTACTACTGTGTATATGTGGTTATCTCTGAGTGGTTTGATCACCTCCCTTGCAAAGAACTAATTTAATTTTGTATTAGTGTCCATAGCAACGGATGCTTTAGCTGGCATTAGTGCTTTCATTTCGATGTGCAGACATATTTACTTTGCTGTGATTGGTAGTACTTATTAGTTTGTATCAACTATTCCTTAGTGAAAGTTAAAAGTCGAGTCAACTTCTGTACTGTACTGTACTGATACAAAGTCCGCGGATGGGGCCTTGAAACCAGTTCAGGATGCATTACACCAACCATTTCAAGCACAGAAAATTATATTTTTTTATTTTTTTTATTTTAGCACCGCGTCTTACTACCTGTTCAGATTATACGCATGTACCTACGCAAATGAGTTAGGGATGAGGAAGATTGCACTTAGAGGGAGTGTATGAGCATTTGCGTGGTTATTGGAAAACTATAAATTGGAAAAATTACCCTCATGCTGGGATCATGATTAACTTAACGTAAAGGTTCTCCTTGTGTTTTTAAATGGAAGCGATCACGATGCAGTTAACTTAACGTTGACTTGCAGTTAACTTAACGTAATTTATGTCCTGGGAGGTCTTTCACGTTAAGTGAACGTTACATGAAGGGTATCACATGACCTAGACAGCCAATCATTATGGAAGTGTGACGTCTACAGGGCTATTTAGTAAATTTAAATTTGTTGGTTTCATAACTAAGGTCTACTCTTTAGCTTCAGTTCTAGTGATTGGACATTGAAACAAAATAATTAACCCAAAATAGGAAAATTAAATTTTTCAAAAAAGTTTAATGATAAATATTTATTATAACAATAGAAAACAGTAAACATTCACAGATCATCACTTTACAAACAAGTTAACTTATAAATCACAGATAAAAATACATACTCTTAGAATGCAGATGTTCGGCTCGAGTTGTTAGGTTAAGTTACGTGAACCCTGATCACACGTTTGTTTTCCTAAGTTAAGTGAATGCTACATTAAGTTCAAGTTAAGTTGATTGTGATCCTGGCATCAGTACACCCGACCGAGATTCAACCCCTAATCTCTGTCATCGGCAGTCTAGTGTAACACGAGAGTGATGCCTTAGACCATTCGGCCACTGAAGCAGGTAAGTCTACACTCAATAATTAAATAAATATATTGGTAATTTTATAATCTAAGTATTATTTGTTGTGTTGATTAATCTTTTTTTTGGCTAAGCCTATAGTGTGAGCCAAGGAGGGGAATTTTTATTTTATTTTGTGTCAAAATTTTGAGAAATTTAATGTTTTCTAGCACTTATACACACAATAGGCCCCATAAGCAAATTTCTGATTGTAGCAAAACAAATGTAAGTAGGCCCTACCTAGTGTTAACATTCTAAATCGCTAAAAGATTCTTAAGAAACTCACCTGAGTGCCATTTTTATGCACGGTCTTATATATAGTTAAAAATAATTTTTGTTTATTCGCACATAAAAGGTTAAGTTAAGTTGGGATATTTGTATTTATTCACACATTTAAAGGTTAGGCTAATCTCGATTGGGTTTCTTTTTATGTTTAAAATATCATAAATACTTTGCACCTAAAAAAATATTACCACACACTAAAATGTTTCTTCCACAGTAAAGGTGTTGACAATATTCTCATGCACAGTTGAAATCTGTGAATAGATTGTTTCGTTAAAAGACATTTCAAGTTTTTTTAATCAAGATAATAAAACAATTATCAGGCCATTTACTAGAATTAGGTTTATTACCTGCCTTGGTGGCGTAGTTAGCTAAATGTGCTAGTTTTTTGTTGAGCTAGAATGCGGAGGATAGGGAAATCGAGGTTCAAATCTCACTCAGGTGAACTAGGGGGTGTGGGGGTCGGGGTTCCTAAATGGTTTTCCACTCTCCCTCCACACAAATGCGGGTTCACTTCCTTTATATTCAAACTTCCCAATTCCTAGCCCATTAACTTAATTAATACATAAGTGTATAGCTCGAACGGTGCTAAACGATAAGATTTATTCCTTAAAAAATATTACTGTTGTAGGGCCTAGCTGTAAACGCTTAATGAGTATTATATGTTAAATCACTAATGGGGATAATTTAAGCTTTCTGAACGGTTCTAGGAAAGTTTCATTAACACACGAAACTTTTAAAAAAATTTTAGTCCACTAATATATTATATGGTTATTATAAAATGGTTTTGATTTTTCCAAGAAACAAGTTGTGCTGTGAATAGATTATTTATGTGCTGTAAATAGATTAGTTAATATTTCTAGAGCCCCAAGAGGTTAATTTAGTTTCGCCCTAAGTCATGACCACACAAACTACATTTAATTAACCTATAGGGCCGTATGCTATTTTGTACTTATAGTAAACAATTAAGTCATACTTACCATTATATTTAATAAATTCTTGATTTTCAACAAGAGAAAGTTATTTGAGTCATTACTATTAAGAAGAGAAGTGAATCTAGTTTTATCATAAGAGTCATAACCACACAGCCTACACTTAATAAACGCCATAATAGTGACTGAATACTTTTACTATTGGTTTATCATTTCCTAAAAACAAATTATTATCCTTACACTAAAATTCAAAATTTGTGTAGTAAATATAAAACACAACATAGAGGGAAATGTTTATTTACAAGGAAACTATAACGCTAACGTTATTAACCATGTAGTGGAGTAAATACGAATAATTTATTCGAATATGGCTACTCTCCTATTTCCAATGTCAATTCTCAATTTGTGAAATAACAAATAGTTGCTGTAAGCAGTTTAGTACGTATCACAACCACGGCTTGCACCGAGGTAGATATCGATATCAATTTTATATTGTATCGATCAGTCGATCTTCAATTCCGACTTAATATATGGTTATTTTATTTGTTCGATTTTTACTATCAACGATAAAAAATTGTTAATATTTTTGGGTTGATAACACAACTAAAAATTTATTTTCAACGTTTTAACTTTGACAAAACTTTGGTATTATTTGCTCAATAAGTTTCTAAACTTCCTCTACTTTCTTACTTCCAAGGACATTTAAACCATAGAAAGGTTGTGGCTTCACCAACAGCGCCCATCCACGCAGCTTGGTCTTCTGGCGTTACCTTCATCCTAGATCCACCCTTTGGTCCCACTATCTCACTTGTGGCCTTCCTAGTGGTCGCCTCCCTTGTAGCTTCAGTAGTTCAGTTTGTTGATGAGTTATAGGGATTGTCTTCTAGTGAGCTATTAGGATCCTGGACATAGATCCCAAGCTGTAATTTGCCTTAGTTAGCTACTGTTACTTCATTTGCCTGTGCTTACGGGGCTCACTATACTGGATGCTTTGTTTACAGTTTATTAACTATTTTTCTATCTACTTGTTGTGATTATATACTATACTATCAAATTATGTGTATACTAGAAGAGAACGGAAACCAAATGAACTACCTCTTATGTCTCCTACTGTACTCTGTTTAAATGACTCTTTAATAAAACTCTGTAATCAAAGTATTTCTTTCTTTATGTATTTGTTACCTTCTCTAAACCTTTAGGGAGGGTACACTAAGTTAAATGCCTAATGTATCAAAATGATCTAGAAGCTGCAGGCAACATTTCTAACCAAACATAAAACTGATCAGTTCTTACTAGATTCTTGTGAGAAATGTTTGGTTACAATAATGTTGTCAGTATATCCGTTGTTCGGTGTTGATTGGGACATGAAATGTTTTATTCACACTGTCAACTTCAAGAGTTTTGTTGAGTTGTAAAAATGAGCATATCTAATAATTGAGTGAATTTAAGTGATTAGAACTTGCTTTATTAATTCATTGCGGATGCATTTTCAAATATACCTAGTAGTAGTAGTAGTAGTAGTAGTAATTCATAAAATGGCACATCCTTATAGTCTAAGTATCTAACCTAAGTTCTAGAAGGGTATCGACTGTTTCAGACTCTTCTCGAGATAGTGGAGAGCAGCAGGCTGTTCTAAATCGGGCCAAGAGGATTCTATTAGATATAAGACAGACCGTCATGCGGGAACCGTTCATTTCAGTTTTGAATAGTGAAGTTATTTTCTTTGTATGCCGTATTTTCGTACAAATGAGTGTTCTCTCTTCCAATGTGAATTTATGTAAATATTACTGTTATTAATGAATCTTGTGGACAGTTATCAGACAGTTTATCTACAATCATGGACATTTAACGTTGTTAATTTATTATTGCTTATGCAATTATTAATGATCACCTTTGTTGAATAGTGGTCGGAGCTCCTGGCTACAGATCCAAAGGTCTCGAGTTCGATCCCCAGCCCTGTCAGAATTTTCTGTGAAGCATTAGGTCTGGAAAGGGGTCAAACTCAGCCTCTTGAAGAAAAATGAGAAGTTACTTGAATAATAAGTAGAATCTTTGGTCTAGAAAACTGAGATTAACGGCCAAAGGTCTCATTGTGCTGATCACATGACTCCTTATATCTGTAAATGCTGGCACTATCGTCGCTAACAGCGGTGGCTGCTTGGTCGGTATAGCTTGATTGTAGGATTATGCCATGAACTTGTGCAATTATCACTGTATAATAATGTGAATAAGAAAAATGATTCACAAAATAAGAAAATGTCAGATAAAAATAAACTAGTGGGGCCGAGTTTCACAATATTAGTAAAAAATAGATAAACAAAATGAAAACTTTAAAAATTAACAGGTTTTTATTTTAAAAAAATACATCAGTGGATCTGCAGAAAGATTAACAACTGCCGCTACTCTTGAAACCAATACAGATTCACTTGACACCCCTACAGTGTTTCTACTACAACGACCATAACTGCACCCTCATTTGACCCATCTGCCAAAACAACTATCATCCCATCAGTAAGTAATTTCAGTGAGGGCAGACGTTATTAGCGTTCCAGGATAATCTGTTACACTATCACAAGTTCGATTTCAAGAGGAATCAGCTGAGAAGGAAGAAGTAAGCTAACGTTTACGTGTTGTGGCAAATGAATGCATGATCAAAACCATTATCAAACCTATCAAGTTCGAGAACAAAAAAAGGTAATCATAGAGTGTGGTTCATGTCGAATAAGAGGCCCTTTCCTTTATGACGAAACTAGTTAGAGATGTTCTTTTAGCGATTACAATAAACAATTAAATCTAAAGCTGGAGTAGAGCTTCAAATAATCTGGCTCTGTTGCTCTCAGAAGCTGAATCCATGTTATTGTTAGCATTGCTGGTTGTTCGCTGACACGAAAAAAAAAATTGTTCTTACACTTATATTTATGGTTTTAAATACGGGAAAGGTCTGAGTAAGAAAATAAATACGCATTTATTATAAACATTACACCTAGAGCTATGTGCTTTCTACAACTCTTGGAAAACACGGAATACATTGAGTTCCAAATAAGAAAAGAGGCAAGCTTTTGGAGGCAAGTTTTTCAACATTTGATAAATGTGTCTCCCCCCCTTATTTTTGCTCATCAAAATGGTGTCTAGAGTTCGCGGAGAGGAGGCAACATTTTGTCTTTGATTATTGTACTTTGAGCAACGTATGACTCAGTAATGAAGTAGCTTATAGAAGAACCTGAAGGAGAAATAAAAAAAATTCATCCACGATGTGCAGAACAAGCTCATTAATCTCATTTCAGAATGTGTTAAAAAGACATTTTTGGATTAGCTCAAAGACGCTTCGTGTTTTTCAATAACATTTTGCATCACTCCCTGCACGACGTTCTTGTTGAAATCAAACAAATGCTTTGGGAACACTTGAATTTAAGCCTGATTTTTTTAGGATATAGCCTATCTTTCTTGAGTAGGTTGTGAAAATATAGCATCTAAATGGAAGTAGCAGACATCAAAAAATGGGTACTGAAATTTTTCTTAAGGTCCATGGTAGGGAAAAGGAAAAGCATTGCTAGTTACAATCTCAGGCCAGAGATTTCAAAACAATCTTTTTTATGGCATTTTTTATTTCAGTCCTTATAAAAACAAATCAAGCGTGGGTCAAAGAAGTAAGTTGCGATGCAACATATTGGCAAAACTGAAAATTTCCATCTTATGTTTTTATCATATTTACAACAGACTGTCAAGATGTGCCATGGAATCTTTTATATCATTGTTGATAGCTGGAAAAATCAGATGCTTCCTTTTGTGTGTCTTCTCATATCGATTATTGGTTTTCCCAATTATACCACTCCTTGTGTTGTCTCTTGTCTGTTAGGCTTCATCGTCTTTTCTCTCCTCCACTGTGATGTTGCTTCTCTTCTCATCTGTGACATTGCCTTAATCCCCATTATGGGATGTTTCCGATTGCTGGGTGAGCTGTGTCATTTTGATTCACAACATCCTTAGGCGACTACTCTCGAACCTTCCTTGATGAATCATTGGGATATTCACCCTACAAATAAATAAAATAATGTATTAAGTATTTTAAAACTTGCTAGTATGATTATCTTATTTATATTAAATTTCTGTTATTTTGTTTTAGGCACCATCCACGCCAGATGAATGGAAGCGCGTAATGAAGGGATTTGAAATACAATGGATCTTTCCCAAAAGTTCTGACCCCATAATTGGTAATTGCATTGAGATAGGACGCCCAGCCAATAGCGATACGGAATTCTACAATATTACAAAATAGTTTACAGCATTATTATTTGCTTTGGTATATGACTGTAATATTAGGTTTGCTTAATATCAAATGGTTTGGTGAGTCTTTAGAGACTCAAGTCTAAATCAGGGAATAGAAAATAAGTCAATTTATTGGTTTTCTAGAAAATATGGTGATTTTCGGTGATGATGTTTCCCCCTTGTGCTTTAATCTACTGAAACCATACAACAGGAGAAAATGACCAAGAACTAATCTTCAACTATCGATTGTGTAGAGCAAGATATGTTTCTGAAAGGACCTTCAACATTTTGTTATTTATATTTGGTGTGTTTTTACGAAAAATCAATCTTACGCCTGAGAGAGTGGACATAGTTGTTTGGACAACATATGATTCCGTAACTAGTTCAGGTATATATCTGCAACAACATGCCTAGCACCCAAATTGACTGATCTAGAACACCCAGTTACTGGAGAGTGGCTATATTATCCAAGAACAGTGAGAGAATTCGTGGATGTAGAATTTAAAATTAGTAACAACTACAGATGAGAAGCAGAAAATGTTAGAAAGTGGTTTGCTGAGTACTTTGTTGGAGAAGGATCTGCCCCATGGCAGTGAAATAATATTATGTAGCCTCCCTCACACCCTACGTAGTGATGATTTCATTGACCTTGTATACTCTTGTGGGGGTGATGAATAACGTATTAATGGTTACGTATTAGTAGCTATGGCTACAAGAATGTTGTTATAATAGTTTAATGTAATTGGGAAATGACAGTGATGGCATTGAATTAAACAAAATACAAACACGTATCTATCTTCCTTGATGATCTTCATGTCTCTTCCAGTGATAACAACCTTAGAAAATAAATATTTTATCAGTTCAAAAATGTGTAGCGTAAAGTTGAATTACCAAATATAGCACAATATTTAATACGACTATGATAACTTTTTACTAGAATAAACTACCTAATTGTATATAAACTAATATAATCAACTATTATAAGCATATAGAACTTACCTAGTCTCCAACTCTGGCCCAATTTAAATAACCTGTCCATTACCGGCCACGAACGAACTCAGAAAAAACACACAGCCTGCCCGAAGGAGAAGCGATGCTCAAATAACCCTTCCATGCCAGCGCGGACAAAATATATTCTACTTCTAGTTCACTCCAGTGACACCTAGTACCTTCCACGGGCGTCTGGGCAACTAAGTGGAAGAGAGACTGTGACGTCATTTCCGGCCACATAGAGCGGCAAGAGGACAGACTCACGATTTCCCTTGTAATTCCTTTATTTCCTAACTCATTTTTCTCATAATGGAGCTGTATAAATAACCATGGAGGAGATTTATAAAGCACTATTAGCGGTACTCTGGGGATTGAGGTGTTAGCTTGCTAGTCACCTAGTATCTCATAATGTAAAAACTAAGTTATTTCTTTTCCACGAAATATATTTTTCTGTCTTTTCAAAATTCCTTTTTAATTAATGTTACAGTATTTCTTAAACTTGGCGACTGTTCTAGTAAGCAATTCATCACGATAATTTTCTATATCTTATTTTCGGCCATTAAAATAGTGATAGCATAGTGGAAATTTTAATTGAGCAAACTTTTATTGCGTTGTGAGTGTGTTGATATTTAATACATTGTAAATTTTACCTTACACCGTTGATTCCATAAATTAGGAATGATATATTTAACAAACTATACTTGTTTAACTAAATTATAATTTGAATATAAACTTATTGATACGGCATTGTAAACAAAGTCCTCCCCCAATTTATTGTGGACCGAACATTACATCCTTCACCTTGTTTGAATTTACACCAACGAGAACGTGACAAATTCAAACGGTTAAGAAGGTACTCGAATAGTTTTTGTTTCCCCCTCCTGACGGTTAGGCCGCCAACTCTGTTTCATCACCTTGTTGACCCCCTCCCCCCACCTTACAGGAAAAGGAGACAAATCAACTATCGTTTCCTAAATGTTCAAACATTACCGACAAATAACTCTCTCAAATTTTGTCTGTCTAAATTGAAACTGCAGATTTCACGTCGCAACAAACTACCCATACGGCACTTGTATAAAAAAATATAAAAAGTACTAATTTATGTTGTTTGAGAACTAAATAAAACAACCGTACTTAAAATTTATATTTTTGTTTTTTGAAAAAAAAAGTTTGTACCAAATATTGTATATCTAAACATTAGTTCAACAAAAAAAATCACAGAATGTGCAGGATTTTGGAAACAAAGCACTGGTTGAAAAACATAGCTCTACATATAATACCCCAATTTCAACAATAGTTTGGGAAAAACGCGGTACCACATGTCCCATCCTCAATGTGATAAATAATAAATTGTTCCTTTCATCTTTTTTTTTGTTCGTTTCTTATAAAAACTAGCGTCCCTATGAACCCTCTTAACATTGCACCCCCAAATCCCTCTCTCAGCTTCCTGGGCCTCCCGTAGTCACGGGGGGTGCAGATCCAATTATTATAGATACTTGATAAAGCAGACCTGACATACAGATTAGAAATCTAGAAATTTGGTATGAGTAGAGCGTTATTTAAGGTTTATACATATATACACACAAATATATATATTATATGCACTTTTACATTTATCTGTGGTTTGTGTATAAATAAAATATTCCAACATTAAAGTTTTTAGCTGTTTTATAGTTATCTTTATTTTTACAAATGATTTAATAAATGGGATGAGTCAACAGATATATTATGTGTGACATAATTTGTGAAATTAGTACTTTTCAAGTATCTTTTTAAACATATTAAAAATATTATTATGATTGTATTTGGGAAAGTTATTCATCGAAGTCTTTTAATGTATCTCAAGGCTCTTTAAATTACACAATCTCATAATAATTCCTAATGTAATGAGGATAGTGTTGCTAGTCACATTTCGCATGTCACACACAATCACATAATGTCACTCACTTGTGCAGGGTACTGTTAGTGCCCTTTCAAGACACTGCGTGGCGCCACAAGACGTTACCCCTTTCACACGAGCCACACGCAAGACACTCGGTTAATTCAGTGCTATGATGGATGTCGAAGAAGCTGCAGTGGTATTGTTGTTGCTGAAGAGAAGGAAGAAAAGGCGCAGAAGAATATGGGTGCACCCAATTAATAATCCAAGGTTAACTTTTGGTGCTTTTTACACGTTGTATGAAAATCTTAGGCAAGATCAATCAAAGCTTTTCAATTATTTCAGGATGTCAGAAACATCTTTTGATAAATTGTTAAACATCCTTGAAGAACATCTACGGAAGAATAATACGAATATGCGTCAGTATATTCCTTCGAGAAAGAAATTATCTATGACTTTGAGTTAAATATGCTTTATTAATTGTTTAAATTACCCAGCTTCAACACAAAAAGTTTAAATACAGTTTTATAGTAAAATACAGTAATAACATAGAATTCAACAGTCTTTTTTATAAAGTATACTATTAAAAAAAGTTAAATACATTATCTAAATGAGAATAATAATGAGTAGACAAGACACATATACAAAATCAAAGCTATTAAAATCTACAAAATTATAATTTAAGTTTACCTTTGTAGTTTCTCTGGTCAAAAGTTTGACTTATCTATCAATTGTCATATTGAATGTAGAGTTTAATCATACTAGAATAATTTGATTGAGAGTTCTCGTTGAAATCACTTGGAGAAGTAGTGAGACGATAAAGGATTTGCAACTTTTGAGGATTCTGTATCGTATGCTTGTCGCTTTGTCTCGTGTTAAAGCTCTAAATCAACTGCGTGTGTTTCCTGTGTCTCGTACACAGATACTACAGCGCGCTAGTGGCAGCGAAGAGAAACAGAAATCCTGTGGCGCTCCACTTTCGGGACACGGAATCTGTATCGCACCCAGTGTGAAAGGTTCCATTTACTCCAATGTATTTGCTGTATCGTCAAGGCGTGACGTGGCGCCCCGCAGTGTCTTGAAAGTGTCTCGTGTGACAGGGCAGTTAGTCACACTTTAATATAACACAACTACAGATCGCCCCGTGAATAGTAATGCTAGTCGTATCGGTATGTCACACAATAACGGAATGCCGGTTGCTCTTTTTGTGTGGACTGTATTGTTCAAGTTTCTCGGTCGGACAGTTGAGAGCACTGTAGTCAACAGGAAACATGGTTGAATAAGGTGGACTGCCTTCGAACGAACCAAATAGTAGTTGTCCAGGTCCGTGAGGGTGACGTCCCAACAGGAAATTGGCAAAACATAAGTAGTATATACGATACCTTAGAGGGTGATCTCCATTCTGTAAACATAGAATTAAACATAGACTAAAACACACACACATAATATATTAATTATAGATTAAACTGTGACCAAACCATATATTAGATTATATCTAAACTAATATAAAATGTGTGCTCATCTCCTTTGAAAATTGAGAGAGAGAAAAACCCAGTATGAACTTTTAAAAAATAACAACAAAAAACAAGATTCTCAAATAAACACTACCAAAGCTTCAAATAAGAATCATGCTCTCAAGCAGCCCACCCTAAAATTAGCAAAATGAACAATAAAAGGAAAAGGAGGGAGTGAGATAAAATTGTAGAGTCAATCTATTTATTTAGCACCACGTCTTACTACCCATTCGGTTTATACGCTTAAGTACTAATTACGCTAATGGATTAAGGATTGGGAGTTGGGAAGGTTGCATTTTAGAGGAAGTGAACCTGCATTTGCGTGGAGGGAAAGCAGAACAAAATTTAGGAAAAACCACCCCTAGTTCACCCGACCGAGATTTGAACCTCAATCTCCCCATCCTCAGCGGTCTAGCTCAACACGAAACCAGAGCGTTAGCCAGCTACACCACTGAGACGGGTTTAAAGTCAATTATTTATTTGAAAAATAATAAATGATTGAAAGTCACTTTAATAAATCATTCAAATTCAACTAAAACAATGTTTTACGAAAGTGTAATTATTTTGAAGCACCGTAGACTGGTACATCATCGGCAGAAATGTCCTTATTTTTTTTAATATGTGTTGAATAATTGCAAAAAAGTGGTGATAAAAAAAATTGCTAGTTTTTTCTGTTCTACATAAATCTGAGTAAGTTAAAGTTTTTAAAATTTGTAAAACCCATTCACCTGTTTATGAGAAATTTGGGTCAATGTTACCTACAACTTTGTCCCATCTATTTAAATCAATGATTGATAAGACTGCCATTAGAGCTTCTGGATCATTGGTAAATCACAGTAATCATACTTTGCAAATTCATAGCCACACAATCTTATCTTGCTAAGACCAGTAATTTCATGAGGTGAAATGAACAATATAGATAAAATTTGAAAATTTTGTTTCGACTTTATTACAAAACTACACAAACACTTTGTTACTAAAACATAGTAACATTAATGAAATACTCACCACAAAAAATAGAAAATGAAAATGAAAATAGAAAAGCGTAAATTGAACTGCTTATATACAATTTTCCAACTCAGGAACGGAAAAATTATTTCGTTTCACAATATTTTTTTTTTGAGGATCTATTTGAAAAAACATATCTTCTCTTTCGTATAAAGCTGAATGTTTTTCATTTGTCCAGCGCCAGTACATCCATCGTTTTTCTGTGTATTCAGCTGTGAGTTCTTCATCTGTCACCTTTTCAACTTACCCTGGGTATTTATCCCCTTTATATAAAACTAGGAAGAAATTGTCAATGACACAATATATATATATATTTTTTAGTGATTTACTTACAAGAGGAAGAATGTTTGCAATCCTGATGACTTCATAACTATGTGCTGTGACTGGACCAAGTTCTAAGTCTGAATATTATTCACTAACACTTTAAGATTGAAGAGATATAGCATCAGGATCATCTTAATTTGATGAGGTATTGGTGGCATCTTGTTGCCGTTGTTATTTATTGGCTGTTCCATTGATGAAGGACCAGCCTCTTCTAAATCCCGAAGAGAGATGATTTTCCCGGAGGCACTTGTAACATTTTCCTTCTTAGTTTTGTGTCACAATTTCCGAGGAAGTAAGCTCTTCTCTTGTACAGCTGTTTTAAGAAGATGCCTCTGATGGTTTCCTTACTATGCTCATTCCGGTTAGTGGATAAACGATTTACTAACTCTTCCTTGTTGAGAAAATAAATCCCACACTTTCTAAAACCTGAGAGGAGATTAGGCCTTTGCTTGTATTTTAGTTTTTTCATAAATTGTTTTAAGAATGAAAGAAAGACGGTCATTGAGGATAGTCGTAAATCTTGATCCGGTTTTGTTTCTTTTCATTAACTTAAAATTGATCTACAAAGCTGTTTCATAGGAGTGAAAAAGGCCACATCGAGTGGCTGGGTCATAAAGGTTGTGTTATGGGGATGAACACATGAATCTTACATTGTGCTAATCACAAGATTCAAGGCCATGATGACTGATATCGGATGTAAGGTTATCTACAATCAAGACCAAAGGTTCATATGGCTCTTTAGCACGCCTAATTTCGAGTAAAAATTGACTCTCAAACCAAACAACTCGTGTATACCACCCTGATTTTAATCGGTTATGGCGTGCCTGCTCAGGTCCATTCTTTGTTCAAGTCGATAAGATGGTGTCAGCTCTATAAATAACGTAAGAGGTGGTAAGCTTACCTTTCACATTCCCACAAAACATTAAGGATGTGTAGCTCTTACTGCTGCTGCAAATTTTTCCCACATACTTTATGCCCCATTTATTGAAAGCCTTCTTTTGACCTGGTTCATCACATAAGTTTATCTAGTTGTAGTTTAAAATTCTACCTGCAGGTAAATTTTCAATGGATTCAATCAGGCTACCCATATAATAATCAATATCATAGGCTTCAATTTCTGCTTTTATGGGTTTAATATTTGAACTATAACGACGTGAAGGGTGAGAATGCCTTTGTAGATGAGCTCGTACCAAATCATAAACTATAGGCGTTGTGGCACCTTTATTTTATCCAGATAGCCATTCGGAAGTCTAGCCCATTGATTAAAAAAAAATCACAAAGTTAATTACACAGTTTTCCGAGGCAAGGCCTCAGTAAACACGCAAGTTAATTTTTTTTAGGACTAAATTTGGGAGATATTTGTTAGATCTGAGAATTCCTGCATTGCTAATCTATTATTAGTTGATGTTATATGACTGACCACAATGTATTGGAGAGGAATTACTAGTTATCTTTACATTTTAATTTTAAATGATATTATTTTATAGGTCAGTAAACTGTGTGTAAAAATTGTAGGTAGAATAATTTATTTTCCAAATCGAAGTTGTAGGCCTATGTGGTCCTATCATATACCAATACCTAACTTAATTAAGATTAAAACATGTGCATTATATTTCAATAATAGTTATATCTGCTCAGTACTGGACATATCTAAGCTAGATCTAGGCGAGAACAAGCCAGATCTGTGATAAATCTGGGTAGATCTGTGGCAGATATGGCCATAGCTGATTTTTACCCATGAGACTATCCCTGAAATGGAGACGCTTATTAATTTGGTAACAGTTTTTTTAAAACTACTTATGCTAATAAAAAATTGAAATACGTAACTAATATTGGTTATACTATGTACATATTAATTTACCACATTATTTTTATGAAAACTTGTTTTATAACGAGGATTTGAGGGAGGCAATCAAGAGGATGGAACAGCAATTAATATTGGTTATACTATGTACCACATTAATTTTATGGAAACTTGTTTTATAACGAGAATTTGAGGGAGGCAATCAAGAGGACGGAACAGCAATTAATTTTGGTTATATTATGTACATATTAATTTACCACATCATTTTTATGGAAACTTGTTTTATAACGAGGATTTGAGGGAGGCAATCAAGAGGATGGAACAGCCACAAGAAGATAATATGGGCGAAAAAGAGCTACTCGCAGTTTCGCGCACGTCGTCTATTTGCTTCTTGTTTTGACTGTGAAATTTAGTAGTGTGTGATTGTTCTTGGTTGTTTATGGATGACTGATACAGTTCATGATTTCGAATTCTTTTACTTGATTAATAATGATCAAAAAAAATATAAAAGTTGATTCATTGACCAATAACTTCACCAACCGAGGTCATGTTGTTGTAGGCAATATCCAAGACTTCGCCGACTCTTTGAGTGTCAAAACCAAGAAACGATGAGTAGAAGACTCGTAACTCATCCCTGGATATTACACCGGATCCTAAACAAACATAGCCATTACAAATGAATAGTTTTACAAACATTTATAAATCATAATTATAATATATTTAAAGGAATAACATTTCGTACTGGTATTTTAATAAAGTTTTTAAAATATTAAATTACACTTATTTCCCCTCCTACACCACTCATCTACCAAGGTGGGATTTTTTTAAGTTAAAAAATGTAAGATAAACCATTTGTTTTAGTTTTGATCAAAACTATTTAATAAAATTAACGTTATGTGACTCATGTCTGTGAATAAATTGGCAGTTTTTGAACTTTTAAAAAAATATTGTCTTCAAATTTGAAAATTATTTTTTATTTTTAAAATATCGGTTTTGCCCTCTTTCAATGAGGTTTTCTTTTTGAAAATTTTAAATTCAATATATTTTTTATAACAGCACTTAAGCCCCTAAGATCATTTGGTTGGCTTCGTGCTTGATCTCATGACGTTTACAAAAATGTCCTAACAAATTCTTAAAAGTTAATTTAAGTGTATGCAGCTTCAGTTGTACAAAAAAAAAGTGGCCCCATGGCTTCTTTGGTGCTGACTGACAGCTCACAGCTGACTTCTGACAGTCAACATTTAGGTATATACCTAAATTTTGACTGTCAGAAGTGACAGCTGATAAACACATGTTTTTTTGCAGATCATATGGTTCGGCGTAGGGATACATAATTTGGTCTGATAGCTTTTCAAAGCTGTCAGCTGTCAGTCAGCACCAAAGAAGCCATGGGGCTACTGTACCTTATCGAGCTTATGATGTGAGGGGAAAGAGGAGGGATGGAGGTTGGCTTCTAAGTACTTTTTTCTTTTAGAACACACACCAAGCTGCTTGGACCTTATTTCCCCTAAAACCTAATTGCTAAAAGTGTGATTATTGAATCACATACTCAACGTGTCATTTGTTGGGTGCACATTTTGATGATTTGGTATTTATTTTTAAAGTTATATACATATATAATATTAAAAAGTGTTTATTTCAAAATATTAACAACATAGTTTACTAATTTTAAGCACATATAAAATCAAATATCTTTTTCGGTTATAATTAAATATAAATCAGGGCCGTACACAACAGTAGTATAAAAGAGATATACTTGTTGGAAGAATGTGGATCGTTAAGAAACTACCTTGAAATAAAGCAATAGTTCTTCTTATTAAGGTCATATGCGAGTAAAATCAGTTCAGCAATGAATCCTTGATTTTGTAATTTTTATGGCCATCACTGATGATTAACAAATATGACTAATGATTATCACTTATTTAAATCAGATAATTTAAATATTTGGTAACATGTGTTTTTAAGGCCCCTTCAGTGTTTGTGGATAATATTTCCACGTTGTGATTTTATCGCACGGCACCGTGCTTGAGAGGATATTCTATTATACATTTTTGGATATAACTCTTTTACATTATTAAACTAGTTTATCTAAAAGTTTAAAACAAACTGTAATTCACACTAAACTCAGGCTTATACACTCACCACTTTTATTAATGACTAAAAATATGATTTTAGGGAAATACTGCATCCATAGAGGGAAGTCGTGCATATCTTTGACGCTGGCCAAAATGTGGTTCCATTGCAGTAGCCATTGCTCTAGTGTTGTCATGTCGGGCAGATCCCTCGTGGACAGACTCTGACGATTGGTTATGAATGTTTCGACAAATCCTTGTTGCACCTCTCGTAATACATGAAACTCTGCAGAATTGTCGGACCAATCAGCAAAGTGACGTAATCGCTGTCCAAACATATTACAGGGATTGTGAGACAAAAATTCTCCGAGTTCAGGAACTCAGAAGATACAGCTAGTTTATCAAATAAAATATTATTGTATTTAAACAGTTATTGATAATGATATGGAATTGTAAATAGATACACTCGAAAATTAGTTTTTAGCAACTTTGCAATAAAATATAATCATAACAAATAAACCATTTCTCTAAATGTATATTAGTCTATGCAAAGCAAATCTTTAATGGTAGCTTTATCTCAGTAGACCGCGTCTATGGTCTAGTGGTCATAGTTTATGGCTACAGATTTAGACGTCCCGGGTTCGAGCACAGGAGCTTCCAGATTTTTCTGTGAAGCAGTTAAGTCTAGAGTCGCTTGGTAGCTATACCTCTTTCACGGGCTAACATCATGTAGTTTATTTTTTTTAATATCTATGTATCATTAAAATATTTCTATGATGTACCAGAAAACGAAAATAAATATTTAAATTATTAATAGTAATGAATATTTTAAAATATAGGCCTGATAATAAAATAATTTGTTAAAAGTGGAAAAAGCTTACCGGTACTTAGGGATAGTCAATATTTCAAATTAATTAAGTAAAATAAGGTTATTAGAAACTTTCAATTTATGTTTTCACACAGCTTAATGTCTTAATAAAATGTATTTAACTTTCAATTTTGTAAATGGATATTATAAAAAGTGTTTTACTTTTTTTTTTTACATTAACAAGTTATAATACAGGATGGAACAGCGTTCATCTACCAGTTCAACATGAGCAGAACTCAAACAGCCTATAAGTAGTGATAACGCTGGTATGGGATGCATTAGAAGCTAGACGCCATTTGAGTAAACATGGAACTTGGTCAGCTGCAAATCGCGCTATCGTTATACATACTTTTCACTTTTTTTCAAATATCGTGATTCTGTAGAAGTTACGCTTTGAAAATTTATCCAACATTTCAGCATAGGGAGACATGGGTGTGTTATAAACCGACTTGCCATAAATAACTGGGTGATTAAGTTTCGCGTTACAGATTTTGCAGCAGAGGAGAAGCCCGGAGGCAGTGCTGTACAGACGCCGTAAAATATAAAGCGCGTAAGATCCACCCCCAAACTTCAGGTGGTGCATCAACTGTCAGAGAGCGATTGTGCTGCAAGAAATACTTTTTGTGAGAAATTAATTAATTCTGTGATAGAGTAGCCAAATATCATTTTGTGTCTGATAATGCCCCACGTAGCACATTTTAAATTGACAATGGAAACAAACAGTACATGATATACTGGAGTCAAACTAATCCTCAAAAACATTGGCGTCCTTAAATGGGTGATAAGGGAGTCTTCAGCTACCTTATCACTCTACAATATTATTAATATTTTTTGGTTAATTTTCATGTAAAAATAAAATTATGTATATGGGTATTTGGCTGCAATTTGCTATTAACATCTTTGACTCCTCATTATCCGTGTTAACAAAGATAAAAATAAATAAAATATAGATTTATTCCCATTTCCCCTTCAAAGGCTTTCTTTTCATTTGTTTCTGTTCAATAAACTCGTGAAAAAGAGGGTTTGTTTCAATAGGTTCAACTACAACTAAATTTTATTTGTTGTTAATTTCCAGATTTTCTTTCTCTCGCGAAAACTGGCTCTTGAAACTTTGATATTTAGATGATCTAAAATTCTCTCCCATAAGGTTAAGTTTGCCAAGCCCCCAGAATATGTGAATTCAATCCACCCCTCATTTGGAGAAAAAAAAACCCACATGAGTGCCCTTGCTAAAGAACTCTTATAAGAAATCTCTACATGGTCAAAAGGTAACGGTTTGGCGCGGAATTTTAGCATTTTCTCCTTTAGGAACATTTGGAACATAAAGTCTTTGCAACCTGACTGGCAGACTTGAACAAATTAAAGTGGAGGGTTAGAAATGAAATTCAGGCTATATTGACAGCCACACTTGGGTGCTTAATGGAAAACATGACTAAAAGAACGCGTGAGTAAATCGATTGATATGTACGACATTTGAAAGAGGACATTTCAAATTTGTTTTATATTGTGACAAATGGCAAACATATATAGCTCATTTATATCCATTTTTGAATACAGTTAATTATTTAAATAGAAAAGCACAGTTAATGTTTGAAGGTAGATGATCGATACACCACCATGTATTAATTAAGAGAATAAAATTAAATTAAAAAAGTAAAAATAGTAAAGAGAGTATTTATTGTTCACCTCAGTAAGAGCCTTGAAGTCTTGCTCACATATGAGTTCGTTCTGGTCCCAGTCTAACAGACGAGAGAAAAAGTGAGTGAGCTTTCCTTTCTGTAGCTCAGAGAGGCAATTGGGTTCAATAATAGAGTTTTCTTCTTCACTGGAAGTGCGCCGGACCCAGGTTGCTGCTTACAAAACAAAACACAAGCATTTTTTATATTTTTTAATACATCCAAAACTACAAGTAGCTCGGTAATTGAAAACTTTATTAAGGTAGAAATTAAGAGCTAGAATTTTTTATTGAAAAGTATCGTTTAGTTAATCTCAGTAAGTATTAATCAATACGTCGAGAGAATTAGTGCTAAATAAACAAAACCTAGCCATATTTACAATTAAACAAATTCTTAAAGGAACATCTTCTTTGTGAGAATTCATAAAAACAGGATCCTACACGACAGACATAGATGTTTGAATGCATCTTATTAAATTCGTTTTTCCGAAGATTCATACTTTATTCATATTCATGTGTTGGTTAGACTTTTCTCCAAGTGGTGGAACATTGACGTGACGTGATTTCCTCATTTTAAGATGTTCTAATGTATAGTTGTATATTAGTTGTTGAACTTGGAAAACAACCTATTTCTAGATGAGTGAAGAAGAACGTTCTTTCATGGTAAACAAGTTATTTCTAACAAGTTACATACTTTAACAGACCCACATATCTGACTTCATGAACCATATCTACTAAAGTCGTACTATTAGAATGTCACTAGAAACTAGCTTACACTGCACGATGTAGACAGTGTTGTTTACACATAACTCTCTGCTAAGGGGGAGCTGAATTGTATCTATTCAGACATTTTCTTAAACAAGCACCACAAATAAAAAGTCTGATTTGTAACCATTCTCATAATATCCACAAAATCCTGAATTGATACCATTCAGAATGGATACAATTCAGGATTTTGTGGATATTATGAGAATGGATACAAATCATACTTTTTCTTTGTGATGCTTGTTTAAGAAATGTCTGAATGGATACAATTCAGTCGTCTCTCTGCTAATACTAACCCCAGACGTGAACGCTCCAGCCACCATGGCTCTGATTATCTTTGTCATAGTCCTGATCCTTGAAGCTGCCTTCTTCCGATTCGGGAAGAGTTCTCCATCTTTTGAGAAGCTCCTTGGTGCGGTCCCGCGTGCGGTCGCAAGCATGTCGCCAGTTAGCAATGAACTTGCGAGGGACTCTTGGGGAGCCTACTATGTTGGGACTCTCACCTCCACTGCTGGTCTCTGGCGCGGTGTGAGGTGTACCCTGGAACCTTATTGTGTGGTGGTTCTCCAAACCACCACTGCCCTCTGGTGTGGTGCCAGCCTCCTTGTTACTCTTTAGACTGTCCTTCTTCACTAGTTCCTGTAAAACAAACATAGATATGAGTGTTCCCTTTTCTACAAGCTAACAATAAAACACATTCACAACTATGGATATATCCTTCTTCAATAGTTATCGCATAGGATGTCCTTCTTTACTAGATCCTATGCCAAAAAACACAATATCAACCATATAATTACGAGTTTATTCACTAGATCCCGAAGAAAAAAACCCACTCACCATCTTGTCTTTTTTTGTTATGTTAGCTTACCTGTAATGTTACGTTTTAAGAGAATTGTTAAGTTGGCAAGTTGACAAGACTAGAATGGCTACCTCTTGTTTAGGTGTGTCCTGTGAATGGATCAGAATACAATTGGCCAATCATGGATATACTTGTGTATTTTTTAAAATATATATTTCCCCTGTGTGTACTTAACATTTGGTGACGAAGAACCTACTTGTTTACATGGGAAATACTTCAAACTAAGTTTCGTTTTATGTGTTTAAAATAAGTTGCATCGGTCGCGTTCTTTAATATTCAAAATAAAGGTTCATCATGTGCGTGCTACAAGAATACATTCAGTCGGTCTTGTCCCTCTCTACGAGCCACAAGTGGAAACTTTTAAAAACTACGTGGGAACAGTTCACTGCTTTTTCTTTTAATGGAAATTAAACCGAGGAGTATGAAAAGTTTTCTACGCTAATAGTTTAATAGGGAGAGGTAAAACTTTATGCTGTACTAGAAAACCAGTTTTTACATGTTAATTCTTTACACAAGTCGTACGAAGGGGTGTTTAATGTGTTGGTCGAATATTGTTCACCTACAAAGTTAATTATATCAAAGCGCTTAAAGTTTTATCACAGGTGTCATACATCTTGGTGAGTTTGTTTCCGATTTTGTTACGTCATTCAAACAAATGGCGTCAAGTTGTGACTTCGGGATATTTTTATACCAAGCGCTTAGGAATAAGCTACTCTCTGGCATTCCAAAGGAAACCTTTAGTTAAAAGGTTATTGGCTGAGCAATCGACATTGTATTATAATAAAGGCATACCACACTACAAGATGCGTCCGTCCACGTAAGGTATTAGGGTGTAATGCGTGTTGCCCCACAGCCATTGAAGGCTAGCAGGTTGGATCTTAGCACCTGAAGAATTACTCTCCCCCTTTTTTAATAATTTTTATTATATATATTTATTTGTTAAAAGGTTTTATTCTTTTTTATTTATTTTTTCGCCCGACATCATACCCAGAACTCATAACAGTAAATACCATCTTATAACCTTTTTCACTACCCACCCTAAGCTATAAATATATATAAGGTTTTTTCCATTATATTTCCAGACAAATGCTGGTGCCGACTATACATTTTGATAATTTTTAGGTGTAAGACCTTTTCTTTTAATTAATCACGTTTATTATAATATATCCTTTTCATTAGTAGATCCCTATTGTTTCGTAATACTTTTGATTTTAATTAATAATTTTTATTATATATCCTTATTATTATTGTCTCTTAAACAGATGCTATGGCTTATTTACAATTATGTTAGGTCTAAGACTATTGTGATTAGGTTGTAATAAAGAAAGCAAATGTATTTAATCAACATCGTTTCATTCTATATCTACACCTCCATGCCTCCGATTCTTTCAGCCTTCCACCAGACGAATTGAAACCGGTTTATACTAGGGAAAGGTACCATTGAAGTACAATGCTTGACTTAGATTGAGGAATCATGAACCCGTTAAATGTTGTACGATGTATGCCGCTGATCAATGCATGGTTTTAAAGTACGGATATTCTTATTGGAACAAACTCGCCTCGTAAACCTTAGTACTGTGTGTGAGACATTATCAATAGGGAGGGAGGTTAGCATTCTTGTCTGAACCTACTCCAAGGCCTGGAGAGTGTCCTTTCTCCGATGAGGAGGTGTGAAAATTGTTATAAAATATGCCTAGCTAAAAGGTGAATAAACTATACATTTTCATTGTCTTCAGTAATGGAAATTGTAACGTTTAATGCAGTATTAAAGATTATGGACGAACTTTGGTGTATTTAAATGGATGAGAATTTACCGCTATGAACTCGAGTGTTTGGCCTTTAGCTATCCGACCAAGAATATTGGGAGTGATCCCTCTAAGATAGGGAATTAAGGATAGTAGCGTTTAGAAAGTATACATAAAGATAAGAAGGTGTATCCATTCTGCATCAGAATCTGATTAAAAGAGGAGAAATGTATAGTGTTAGATATTGCAACGAGGAAATTCACGGCTACGAGCAGTCTCGCGTCTGGACGTCTGAAAACCTTCGGTCAGATGACGTCAAGTGGTTGTAAATTCATCGGTCACATGACAGGTTGAGGAGTGTGAGAAGGGTGATGAAAGTTGACAAGTAGGGCAAGGGTTACGTAGTTACGTCATAACGCCGGAGGAAGGAGGGGACGGGGTGGAGTTGGAGAAAGTAATTTAATATTAGGGGTTCGGGTTATTTTGTGAGGGGAGGGATGGGGCGGAGGAGGATTATGGTGAAAGAGTGGGTGGGAAATGGTTGGTTGTGGGGGTGGAGATGGCAATTCACTGTTATGGGTCATGATTTTGGAAACTAAGCTTCCGGGAATTTCCATTCAGGGGTTTGGTTTCTGGATTGCGATTCCTGAGGATGTAGAGGAGCAGAGGGTATTTGAAGTGCACCAGGATTTGGCTGGAGATATAGTGGAAAAATCTTAACATCTTTATAGTTTAGGGTGAGTAGAGGAGGGTAATTTACCGTTATGGATTCTAGGTGTGATGATGTAAACCTATCGGTGAGGAGGTTAAAATAAAAAGAAATACATTAACATTCCTCTGGAGATTACCATTATGGGGTTTGAGCGTGGTGTTAGGTAAAAAATAAATTAAAAAGGGTTGAGGGGGTAAGGGTAGGCAGTGTGGGTAAAGTAAACCTTCAGGGGTCAAGATGAAACCTGCTAACTCTCAGGGGCTTAGAGGCATCACTCATTATACAATAATACCTAACGAGGACGGGCGCCATCTTGTGGTGTGGTATGCCATATTTATAATATTATTGCATTTTTGGAGATGCTTGTAGAATTTCCAAAGATTTTGAGATGGTTTCTTCTCAGTTTTAAGTAATGATGCAAACATCAGGTCAGGTCGGTGACGTCTATCAAGTGGAAAGTGAAGCTTTTAATAATTATTGTAATGCAAGTTTTTATAAAAGGAAAACCAGGAGAACTCAAGGCTCAAAAGGAGCCTTCGAAAATTAAAACCTGCAAGGAAAACGCCCAAGCAGGCAGTTTAGTCTGTGTGATTATACTGTCCCAACTACATCCTACCGAAGAAAGTGTAAATACTGTGGGCGTTATAATCATAATAAAGGCAGTAGAGTAAAACTTAATTGTTGCATTTGTTTTCTCTGTAATGGTCATCGTCACATTACTAAAATGTGTACCTTAAACAAGCGCATTTTGACAGGGACTGTACAGAAGTTATTAGTGGTATAGAGACAGTTGGATGCTAATATACCGGCTGTATGCATATACCTGTACATTCAAAGGATATATTTTTGAAGTAGACTGCGGAGATTTAAATTAAGGGCAGATTACTGACAGGTCTAAGTGATTTTTTTTAAATTCCAAATTTTTATAAAATTTCTCTAACGATAATGTTTTAAATTCATAGTCTATATAAAATTTGTTTGAGATGATTAATATCACTGTATCTTTGGTTTTTGGGCGAAATTTCGTTGCCGACGGGAAATTTTAGAAAATTCGAAATTCTTTGAAAATTGCACTTACGATTTTATTTAAAAATTTTATCTGGGAAATGTGTGGTAACGGTATGACAAATAACAATGTATACTTACTTGTTTTTGGGGGTGACAATTTGCTTACGGCTAGTTTACTGATGATTGATATTTCAAAAACATTATATATTTTAACAATTACTCTAATGATTTGGCTATAAATGGGTATCTTGGGCGTGTTTAACATGTAAAATTGCACTGTATACTGTTTTTTATAGCATTTCGTTTAATGGCAGTTTACAAATGGTTAATTAAAAAAAATTAAAGTATTTTAAAAATGGCTCTAACTATTTGATCCCAAATGAGTATTTTGAGGGAGTTCTACATGATAAATAACACTGTATACTTATTTTTGGGGGTAAGCATTTGCAGGCCCGCCGCTTGTGAAGTCAGCACCCCGGGCAGTCTTTAAAGAAGCGCCCCCCCAACACCATCTCGTATTTCAGTTCAAGTCGTAGTGGTGCCGCCGAGTAACAACGGTTACTCTTATCACGTTACTTATTTAATTTAACTGATGTTTCATAACACAACACATTATACCATTTTATTTTCAATATTTATAAGACAAATTTTAAAAATTTGGCAGCATTATCCGTTGCAATTTGATCTAATGCTCTTATAATATATTCAATATTTACATTTTTAAAACGATTTACTAATATAAATGGGTATGAGGGGCATCCGTCGGTACCCCGTACCCCCATGCTCACGGTGCCCGGGATGATCGCCCCTCTCGCCTCCCCCCACCCATGCGGCGTCCCTGAGCATTTGTTTATGGGTAGTTTACTGACGACGGTTTGAGAGCCGCAGAGCTACACTATTCTTTACACCATATTTTGTTTTCAAAAACAACAACCAGGAAATGAAGATATATATAAAGTTTGTGATGGTCACCAACCTTGAAGCTATCCCTCTTGTCCATCAAACCAAGACTGTTGTTATCTCTACTGGAGCTTCTTCTATCGCCATTCATGACTATCATCTCATAGTCGAGAGTCTCATGGCCTTCCACACCTTGCAAGAATAATCATCCCTTCAGTCTTACATATGAAGAAACACATCTATGGACGTCAGTCACTCTTAGAGACTACTAGAGACTCAAATAAGGGGTTGTCCATAAACTTCGTCACGCAATTTGTTTACACCACCACCCCACCCTTTGTCACACATTGCCACAATTATGTGAATCCTCCTTCTAATATTACGTCATAATATCTGGCACGCCACACCTCCACCCTCCCATAAACTCTTATTTAAATAGTATTTTTAATTTTAGAGCATATAATATAAACCTTTTACTGAAACGTGTTCGTAAGTGTTCACCAAACTCGACGATCGAAGTCGTTTTGTCGATCGCTGTTTGTTTATACTTGCGCGCAGTCCGGTTTTTAACACAGAACGCAGCCCCTATACGCTTAATTGAAATGTGACGTCACGAATTATCCGACTCCCCGTCGTCACGCTTGGTCACGCCAAGCACTACTNCCCCCTCCTTCTGATATGATGCGTACGTAGTTTATGGACAGCCCCTGACAAATGATTAGGCTCACTTCATGGTTTTATTTTAAAAGTATTGGGCCTACTTTGACGTATTACATCGTGAACCAATCTTAAAAGCTACTTCGTGGGACCATACGAGGTAAGATAATTTCTTTTGATTGTAAACGAGTGTACACAACGAGGTGTACTCATAAATTGCATCGGCGGTGACGTGGACTAAACTTCAAGCTCTTCTAGTTTAGGTTACCGGTCACGAGATCGTGGCTCGAATCCAGGCTGGGTGTACTGAGGGTGGTTTTTTCAAGACGGTCCCCCACTCTATCTTCATGCAAAATTGCGAGTATGTTTCTTATACATTCTTTCTTTTTCAACCCACCCCATAGGTTTAGTTAAATGTGGGTAGTGCAGACGGGTGATAAGATGCGATGCAAAAAATACAGTATGTCTATGTCACCGGCCATGTGTGAAATCCAGGCGTTCTATAAAATTCCTAGGATTTCTATATAATGCCAGTGTGGTTGTGGCAAAGTATGAAATAAACGAGTTTTGCTGTTGTA
The DNA here is from genome assembly GCA_902155825.1 of Timema genevievae. NCBI lineage: Eukaryota > Metazoa > Arthropoda > Insecta > Phasmatodea > Timematidae > Timema > Timema genevievae. The sequence goes on from CABFWO010004487.1 coordinate 26,004, forward strand.
TTTCATACTTATTTTCAACTTGAATAGGGTATTTAGGTAAAGTAAGGTTAGGTTAGGTTAAGTTAGGTAAGGTTAGCTATTGTTCTCGGTAATATATAATGACTGGTTATTATATACATTTCCTAGGAAAAGTATGAAATACAACAGAAAAACTAATTTATTTCATACTTTACTAAAACCACTTAAGAATTATATAGAAAGCTTAGGCATTTTTATAGAATGCCAGGTTTACACACATTGCCGTTAAAATATACACTGCGACTATGGGCTATATTACAATTTAATTCTAACGTTTATTGTATTTTATTTATCGACAGCCATTATGAGATAAAGATGGCTAATAGATACTAAAAAAACTATATTAATAGTTAAAATATCCGTAGATTATTTTATACTTTTAATTTTCATCATAAACGAACTTATTCAGCTTGACGTGCTAGAATTTTTCTCTTGGTATACATAGTATGTTTGAATTAACTTGTGCATATTACGTATGGTAGGAAAAAGGCCTGATGAAACGACTTCTTTATTCTTTAAATGATAAACATAAAAGTTTCTGTCAATAAACCTGCCCCCCCCCCCCTTTTTTTTCAACTTCAAAAGATTTAAACTACAACTTAAACACATCCATCTGACATTCTACATTCCGGTCACCGGCAATCCAGTCGAGAGGGACTGACGCCTTATAAAATGTGATCACCAGTGCGGGTGGTTTTTTATTCTAGACTAGGTTGAAATTAGAATCCACACATCAACTATTCCTGTGCGTGCCTCAGGCATATAATACTCTTTAATAGTTCAGCGCAAAACGCCTGCGGAATATTTCATATGGGAGGGCCAGGGGACAAAATAAACTTTATAGATCTAGTACTATTTCTAGAACAGTAATCTATTATTAAATTTAAGGGTTTGTTTGCCTGCCTGTAATGAGCGTTGAGCAATATCTACCGAAAACAGAGGGCTGACATTTTAAAAACTAGTAGCCCTTGTACACAAACATGTGCAACTTGAAGCTAGAATTTTAAAATTTTAATTAAATATTTGAAAATTAATTAAAAACTCGGCCAGAAGAAGCTAAATCGAAGAAATTTTTTTCTGTCTGTTTGAAGCAAAGAAAAGCGTTGTCTAGGTTAGCCACGCAATGCATTAAGTCTGAAACGGTTTTTTCCTACTAAAATCCTATTATTATAGTAGAATTCTGATCACTCTTCCTACCATGAACGGGGGACTTATCCAATACAGGGGAAATTGCTATACATGCTCGCCAGTTGATCCAGCAGGCCTCTTTCCAGGGAGGAGGGGCAAAAATATTTTCCCAACCACATGCACGCACCTGGAAAACTTTCTGCTGGCACTGGCATTATACTGGCAATGTAAATATACTAAGAAATATTGACATTGCAAAGAGAAGGGTTTTGATTTAAACTGAATCCAAATAGTAGACCTATAAAAATAAAATTGCATACATCTAAAATAAAACAATAAAATATCATTCTATTCATGATTCTATGAATAATTTTGTATCATAAGTATTACCTTAATTTTGTTAATTTGTTAACATTAATTAAAAATCCCATATCTTATTCATTACTACTATACAAATTACAATGATTCAATAAGCTTAGGAATTTTTTTTAAGAAGGAAGTCCTAGGAAGGTAAATTTATCGAGAAATTATTATTTTGGTGAAGTAAAATAAACAATTTTGAAATGATTTATTTTTATCATACTATTATAATTTGAACTCATTTCACAACATTACATAAAATACTACCTACTCAAATATAAACTGAAAGCGTCTTCAATTATTGCCAAATTCTACAAAAATCAGTTTGGTTTGAAGAAAAAAATTTGTGGCAAACTAGAAAATTTAAAAATGTTAACAAGGTTTTCTTTTAAAAGAAACATTTCATTTATTAAATTAAATAGGGGGGGGGGCATGTGCCCCCGCCTTGCCCGTTACTGCAGGTGCCCATGATGTTCGGCTCTAGTCAGTAATAAGTCAATTTGTTACTCTTTCACGATATATTGTGGCAAAATGAAGGCCGATAAGGTTATACAACAGAAATTCTTCAACTAAACTCATAGTCTGACACCTTGGTTCATTTAGTAGAATGTTTAACTACTGAGATGAGGGTCCTGGGGCTCGATTCTTGGCACGACCGAAACTTTTATCATCGGTGAAATGTGGGTTTACCCTTTCACAGTGATGAATTAACTGTCGGGGGCTGGGTGTTGTGTTTGTTCTATATTTATGTCAGTTTATAAGTCGTGTGCTGATATAATAAGTCGGTTTATAAAATACAGTACATGTTAAATACCTCAAATATATGAAATGACTATCTATACTCATGGTAACTCCGATTTAAGACATTACCTTATAAATCAATTATAATTATGATGAAACTCGTAAAAATGATGCAATAGCAATTTTTTTTAAATTATGTGTTTTATAAAATTGGAATATGTATACACAAATATAAGTACCGAATACCCTCATAGCAAACCTTATGTAGTTGGATAACACACTAACACGGAGAAGGTCCCGGATAGCTCAGTGGAAAAATCGGTCATCACACTAAGCCAGAAGGCGAGGGTTCAAATACCTATCCTATTATAATTTTTCTATATTTACCTAATTATGCCATCAGATTGTCATCAGAGAAGAAGTGTTTGTTTATTTAAGCCCTTAAATATGTTATTAGGCCTACTCTATTTATTTATTCACAAGAATTTCGTATAAAATATATAGCGATGGTTATTTTAACTTAAAGTAACACTAAAACAAATAATTATATTGTTTATTTTTAAATGGCCTGACAAAATGCTGGCAGTTAAAAATAATTTATACTTCTCAAAGGATATATTTAAATTTATATACACCATTTTCTATCCCACAAACTAAGCGTATTACGTTCCGTCATAGCTGTACACATTTAATCAGGCTAATGATATACGATAGGGATGATTAAAGCAGATCTGAGAAGAAATGTACCCTCATTTTCGTCTAGGGAGAGCGGGAAACCATTGATAAAAACCACCTTCAGTAAATTCTGCTTTTATTTGAATTTACAGCTTTTTATACCTGTTGAACCAGACCAAATGAGCTTTACGTTTAGTACACATACCCACCTATGTGGATGCGTACATATTATTCTTATATCATTGTTTTATAATACATTCTCCTCCCCTCCTGTAAAGTTAAACATTCCTCCTTCCCCTGCAGATATAATCCTGGTAAACTAATTATCAAAAGGGGCGTTCACATGATTCAACTTTGGTACGATCAACAAGAGGTTGAAAGCTAGTTGAAACTGAAATGAGTTGTGTTCCAAACGGTTCAAAAACATAATGGATTTATCAATAAACCAAGGCCGTAGCCAGGGGGGTTTGAGGGTTCAAACCCCCCAGAAATTTTATGAACAAAATATTTGCTTTATTTATGGTTTAAACAATATCAAAATTAAGATAAAAGTACAAACTAAGGGGCTGTGTCATCATAAAAATACTTCAGATAGCTTCTAGAGGTGTTTAATATTTATAATTTTTCCTATCCTCTGGTAGTTAGGGGGTTATGTTGTCATAAAAAACACTTCAGATAGTTTCTAGAACTGTTTATCATTTAGATTTTTTTCTAGCTTCCAGCAATTGAGGGGTGTGCCCACCAACCACTCCCCC